>JAEQBH010006361.1:0-163340 GCA_016808115.1 Tetrastigma voinierianum | reverse complement strand
GTCTCCATTTAAGTTCCAAGCATAAGCCCACGCTTAGGCCTTTGTGCCCATGCGCCGCTCATACGTTATAATCGGTCGAGGCTCATACCAAGGCATGATGCCTCCCACATGATCCAAATCATGAGACACCACTTGCTTAGTGCATGACTCTGTACGCTAGAACTAAGGCTCCCTCTGTCGACACTTCTCATCATTGCTGTCCATGTCTAACCGAAGGTAGGAACTCCTCTGTTCTAGTTCTCTCGCCCCTCAAGGCGTCCCATCCGTCTGTTTGGACATCGTGCCCCTCGAGTCTCAATGACATATGGGCAGGCCCGGTCGGCAGCTAGTCTGCGTCGGCCCTTTCTACCCAAGGCTGGCCTTCTTTCATGCGTGCTGCGGTTTCGCCGCCATGGGCTCATTAGGAGCGCCTTCAGCTCGACTGGTTTGCCTGGGGTAGACTGACACCCCTTCCATAGTCCTTGACCTGCAGACGAAGCTGACTCGCTCCTTGAGCATCTCTGTCTTGTCTCCTAAGTTGTCTTGCTCGCATACCCATGTGCTCACCCTTGGAGCCCCAAAACCACTCATTGCGTGCGCTTGTCAACACCATTGTCCCCATAGATTCTCATCACGCCTGTGATTTAGCACACTCTCTTTACGAAGCCATTCTCGATTGTGCGGCTGGTCGAGCCGCCTGAAGTGTGTAGCTGCCCCAGTTCTCTATGGCACAAAGCCGACATCTTACTAGAGAAGGCGAATTATTTGAAGACCCTTTGAGATATAGAAGATTGGTTTGGAAGCTGAACTCTGTGATGTGGCCGATGTGTACTTTGTTGGTTTTCGTGGCCGATACATGTCTTCTCCAATAGTTGATCATTGGGCAGCTGTAGAACAGATTCTATGTTACTTGAAAGGAGCTCCGGGACGTAGTATTTTATACGATAATCATAGGTATAATAGACTTAAGTGTTTCACGGATGCAAATTGAGCAGGATCTAAGGAAGATAGAAGGATTACTTCGGATTATTGTGTGTTTGTTGGAGGGAATCTAGTTTCATGGAAGAGTAAGAAACAGAGCGTTGTCTCTTCTGGGGCGGGGAATTGAGTATGGAAGCGTGACATAGATGCGCATGCGAGATTATGTGGCTCCATCCCAGCTTTTTGGAGGAAGTCGTGTAAAACCTCGGTTCAGCCAAGCTTTGGTGTAGCGAGTTGCCCTTCATATTACTCTAATCCTGTTTTCCATGAGCAGACTAAACAAATAGAGATAGTGACATTTTGTTCGTGAAAATACCCTTGCGATTTGAGTTTCCTACGGGATATGTGAAGGCTTTGGAGAGCTTGATTAGGTGATATCTTCACAAAAGCTCTAAGTGGAGATCGGGTTAGTTACCTATGTAACAAGTTGGACATTGATTAACATCTATGCTTCAACTTAAGGGGGAGTGTTATAGTATGTATCATACGTTAACATATTGGTTATAGTTTGTATCTTATTAGGATACTTTACTTATAGGGTTGTAACCATTTAGGTAGAGTCGATCATCTTACCTAATGTATAACCTAATCTTCTTGTATATGTATGTATGATGACTCAATGAAAAATACACAAGGAATTCTTTCCTCCAACTCTTCTCCTCTTGGTTTCTACAGGTTAGAAGTAGAGCGGGTACCTTTCCGAATGACAATAGGTAGATCATCCGACGGTTGCGGAATCGGAGCAGAAGATGACAGTGGCATAGAAGATGATTCAACAAGAGGCCTTGTAGGAGGACGAGGATGGCGAGTATAAGCCTAAAGTGGTCGAGTCACAACATTCGTAGGTGAAGGGAAATCTTGAGATGGTCGGATAAAGAGGAATGACCATACGAAACGGGAGGGTGCATGTATGAGAAGAAGGAGGAATCCTTAAAGAAAGTGACATCACCAGAGATAAAATAGCGATTAATGTCGGGAGAATAACATTGATAACCCCTCTGAAGGTATGAATAACCCAAGAAGACACACTTTGTAGCTTTGACTGAGAGTTTGTTTGTCCCAAGAATGAGAATACGAATAAAACAAACACAACCAAAGACACGAGGAGGGAGACAAAAGAGAGGTTGATTAGGTAGTAAGACAAAATGAGAGATCTGATCATGCAAAACAAAGGATGACATCAGTTAACACAATTAATAACATGCAAGCTAGATAACATCCTAAAAGCGTTGAGGAAACTTATGATGGAGGAGGAGAGTACGAGCTGTCTCAACTAAATGACGGTTCTTATGCTCAGCCCTTTCATTATGTTGAAGAGTGTAAGCACAAGATGATTGGTGAAGAAACCTAGGGGAAGACATAAACGAAGAGAATGACATAGAGAAATATTCGTTTGCATTATTACTTCTTAAAATACGAATAGAAGTATTAAATTGAGTGCGAATTTAAGCATGAAATTTTTGAAAGATAGAAAATAATTCAGCTCGAGTTTTCATTAAAAATAACTAAGTACATCAAGAATAATCGTCTATAAAAGTAATTGTGAAATGAGAGAACAAAAGAATGTTTTTCTTCATTGAATGAGTGAGTTACATAGTATAGAGACACCTATATATATACAAAATAATGAAAAAAAAGGAAACAAAATAAAGTTTAAAAGGAAGAAGGATAATGTTCAAAAAAGGTAGGAGATAAACCAAAGAATATTTAGGGAATATTATTTGATTCTCAACACTCCCTCAAGCTTGTTACAAATATACTTAATTCTTGGACCTTTGAGAGAGGTGAACACGTCGCAGTTGGTCTCAGGTGTAAACCGATGATCTGTGCATTCCTACTTAACGATCCTTCTCTCACGATGAAGTGACAATCCACTTCAATATGCTTGGTTCTCATATGAAGACCGGATTGGATGTGATGTGGAGAGCAGCTTGATTATCATATATTAGCTTCATTTGTTCATCCTTCTCAAATCTTAGCTCTTGAAGAAGATGCCAACCATCTGAGCTCACATGTCGCGAAAGCACGTAGCTTAGTATTCTGCTGCGCCAGTGTTCTGCATGTTCTGCCCTCTTTAGGGATGCTATTGGTTTCTGATAAATACACAATACCCGGAAGTGGAGCGTGCATTTGCGGGTGAACACGCTGAGTGCGTATCATAATTTCGACTGATCTAGGTATGACCCTCTTGTTTTCATATAACACCCATTGGCTTGAGTGTTCCCTTAATATAGCAGATCTGAATCCGACATCGATGACTATCATATGGTGATTGCAAGAACGGGCTAACAACACTCACTAGAAAGGAAATGTCTGGTCGAGTGATGGTGAGATAGTTTAGTTTTTCCACAGGTCGTCGATATCTCCTTGGATCACGTAGGGGCTCCCCCTATGCTGTGCAAGCTTGACATTCGGATCTATAGGAGTGTCTATAGGTTTGTAATCTAGCATACCTGTCTCTTCTAATATTTCCAAGGCATACTTTCTTTGATTCATAACCACAGGAGTTTAGATGACTATCACCAGTCCCGAGGAAGATACTGAGTTTCTCGAATCCTTGAGTAAAAGTGGATGAAGAGATGTTGTTTTAGCCTTTGAATACCATCCTGATCATTGCCCATGATCGCTGATATCGTCAATATAAGCGTCGAATAAATGCATTGCCTTGAACTCGTATGATGATAGAAAACCGAGTGATATATTGTACTCCGAGTCATACCAAACTCTTGAACCATAGAACTAAGCCCAGACTGAGCCAAGCTCGAGGGATTATGAAGGCCATATAATGGCCTTTGCATACGATCAGGACTCCTTGAGCAACAAACTCAATTGGTTGCTCATATAAACCTCCTACGCTGGAATTTGCCATGTAAGAAGGCATTTTTGATGTCCAATTGATACAAAAGCCAGTGCACCATGATCGATAATGGAGAAGGCAGTGAAGGTAATCTTGGCAACGGGGAAAAGATATCATAATCGTTGGAACCACTGGGCTTGGTGTGCCTCTTTGCAGCTAACCCAGAGCCTTAAGACTATCCACTGATCATCAGGCTTGATCTTCACTTGTATACACCCAGCGACACATCCAGTGTTTTGCGGTGATAAAGTAATTGAGTCCGAGTGCCCTTTAGAATGTAGAGCGATAATTCTCAAGCCATGCTTTGTTTCGATCTGCGGATGGGATGAGGCCTCATCCATAGTTTATTGGGCAGAGCAAAGGCGAGTGGAAACAAGGCGGGTATGAAGAAGATAAGCGATGATAAAGTCGAGGAGAGTATAAATGGGATGGGGTTAGGAGAGGAATGAAGTGCAGCACCGAGATGGCAATGGGAAGATCGGCGGGACGAGCGAGGCGGGCGTCGTGGGAGGAGGGGAGTGCCATAAGGAGATGGAGTTAGCGGGAGGCCGGTGTCGATGCACGGGCGACCCAGTATAGGCACTGGTCGTAAGGTGGAGTAGCGGATCTGGATGAGGTGTCAGGGACCCGGGATAAAGAAGGGGTAGAGATATGACATTAAAACTGGGAGGGTGGTTGATAGGGAAAATAGAAGAGTTCTTAAAAAATGTGACATCGGTAGAGACAAAGTATCGATGTGTATAAGGAGAGTAGCAATGATAACCTCGTTGAAGCTGGGAATAACTGAGGAACACACACTTCGTGGCTTTGGCTGAAAGGTTGTCTTGTTCAGGAGTAAGAATATGGACAAAACAAACACAACCAAAGACATGAGGGGGAAGACAGAAGAGAGGTTGGTTTGGAAAAAGGATGGAATGAGAGATTTTATCATGTAAGACGGATGGCGGCATACGATTGATCAAATAACAAGCAACTAAGGTAGCATCCCCCAAAAACGTTGAAGAACCTTATGATAGAGTTAGAGAGTGCGAGCGGTTTCAAGTAATTGACGATTCTTGCACTCAGCCACTCCATTCCGTTGAGGAGTGGAAGCGCAAGAGGACTGATGAAGAATCCCATGCGATGACAAAAAAGATGAGAATGGTTTAGAAAGATTTTCCTTGACATTATTACTTCATAGGATACAAATTGAAGTATTAAATTGAGTTTGAACTTTAGCATGAAACTTTTGGAAAATAGAGAATAACTCAACTCGAGTTTTCATTAAAAATAGCCAAGTACAACGAGAATAATCATCTATAAAAGTAACAAAGTACTGGAACCCCAAGGTAAACTCAGTGCAATGAGGATTTGACATCGGTGTAGACCCAGGTCGAAAAAGGGAGACTTTGTTACGTTGATCCACAGGCGCTTGGGGAATGGGACGCAGTATATTTCTGGGCGACATGACTCACATTCAATTGAGGACAAACTAGAAAAACATGGAACCATTACTCGAAACTTGGAAATATTCGGATGACCAAGACGATTATGAATAAGGAGAGAAGTATCCATGGAAGTGCAAGCAGTGGAAGATGAAGGTGAGCTGAGATGAAAGAGGCCCTAAAACTCACATCCTATGCCAATCGTTCTCCTCGTACCCTGGTCTTGCAATGTGACAGAATTATCAGAAAAGGTAATTAAACAATTAAGGTTATGAGTCAATTTACAAATAGAAATCAGATTTAAAGAAGAATCAAGAACATAAAGGACATAATTAAGGGTATGGAAGGAAGAGGACATGCCAAACCAATTCATTTAGCCATGGTTTGAGATCCATTAGCTAAAGTAATATGGGTAAAGGTGATGTGATAGTAAGGGAAGAAAAAAGTTTCTTATTACCAGAAATATGATCAAAGGCTCCTGAATCAAGAATCCAGGGTCCATATGAATGTGAAAGGCAAACAGAGGCATTACCGGTCTGGGCAACAGGCAAAATGGATACAGATTTGACTGCCCGAGTGAGGTGGAGGTACTCCTTATATTCGTTGGGCTTAAGAATAACTCTCGGAGGTGTGGATGAGCTCCCTTTGGCAGCCATAGAGACGAGAAATCATGAAAGTGTTGAATTAGCAAACTAATTGCTTCGAAGTAACAAAACAACTCCCGAGGGCTGAATGTGTAGTAGAGTGTTGGAAAACACAAAAGGAGAAGATTCGGTGTGAAAAGCCTTAAAAGCGATCATTTGGAGAGAAAAATAGGAGCAATGGCATTTTAAACGCAAAGTGGAAAACAATTAATAGGGAGGAGAGAGATTGGCGACCCGGCGGGAGACATTAGTGGAGCATCTTCGCCGGAAGTGGGCCCACTCGCCCTCACGCATTGGTGCGTGGGAGATGCCATCAGAGAGAAATGACGTGCATGGCGGCACGTCATTGTTGACCTCCCGATCTTAGAAGTTCTTCTTAGGAGGATGGAATTCGGGCCTCGGTGATCTGATGGTGTGGTCGGCCGTAGTTGAACTGATTCGCCGGAAATGTTTGTCGGACAATTTTTCTATTGCGACAAGGTGTTCTGACAACGACAAAGAGTTTTGATGCTTTCTGCGATGAAGGTGGAGTTTCCAAAAAGAGATCCAACAACTAGATAGGTTGTCGGAATCGAAGACATGACAAAACTCTAGCCCGAACCTTTCATGGCTCTGATACCATGAGAAATGAGAAAAGAAAAGAATGTTTTTATTTATTAAATGAGTGAGTTACATAGTATAGAACTTACTATATATATCTGAAATAATGGAACAAGGAAACAAAATAAAGTGTAAAAGGAAGGAGGATAATGTACAAAAAAGGTTGGAGATAAATCAAAGAATATATAGGGAATCTTCTTTGATTCTCAACAGTAACAAAGTAACAAAATCCTAAAGTAGATGTAGAGTTAGAAGGATCCCAAACATTAGTGTGGACAAACTCAAAAGGAGACTTTGTCATAGGATCTAAATGCTTTGGGAACGAGACACGAGTGTGTTTCCCAAGCTGACATGACTCACACTCAAGCGAAGATAAATTAGAAAAATGAGGAACCAACTTCCAAAACTTGGAGAGGCTTGAATGACTGAGACAATTGTGGAGGAGGAGAGGAGCTTCCGTGGAAGTGCAAACAGTGGAACAAAGAGGCTAGCTGAGGTGAAAGAGGCCTTGTGACTCTTGTCCTATACTTGTCGTCTTCCTGTCACATTCGGTCTGCAAGGTTCTGAGTTAGTAAGTAGAAAAAGAAGTAAAGTATACAATGAAGGGTGCAGAGTTCTTACTAATGAAAATATGATTAAAAGGAAAATCAGGAACGTAAAACACAAAGATAAGGGGCAAGGAAGGGAGGAGACAAGCCGAACCAATGCCTTTAGCTATGGTTTGAGAACCATTAGCTAAGGTAATAGTGGGTAAAGGAGGCGGAAAGGTAAGAGAAGAAAAAATGTCTTTATTACCAGAGATATGATAAGAGGCTCTAGTATCAAGGATCCAAGGTGCAAATGAATGTGTAAGACAAGCGAGGACATTGCAGTGCAGACCATGAAGCAATGGAGGAAGATTTAATTTGCTTGAGTGATGCGAAGGTACTTCTCATATTCATCGGGCGTAAGAATGATTCCCTGAGGTGTGGATGAGCTCCTAGGGACACAGGCTAGGAACTTGTAATGATTAGAAGATTGAGGCCAAATGAGCAATACGAGGAGGTCGGCCATGAAACTGATAGCATCGATCACGGGTGTGTCTAAGCCTATGACAGTATGTGCATTGAGGACGTTGTCCTCTACCTCGGTTGCTCTTGCGTCCTCTTGGAATCACTTGAGAATGAGGCCCAGAAACCATCATAGGAAGTGTCGGTGTGTCTGGATCTTTGTGGCCGAGTGGTAGTGGAGGTATGGCGAAATTAGGCGGGCTAGTGCCTCATCAAAGAAGTTTGGAATAAGCGCTCTAGTGAATTATACGTTCTTGGATGTTCTCAAAATCGAAGCGAGGTTAAGCGAAGTAGTCATAAAGACACGATCCATCTTTGATTGTGAAGTCTCATTGAACTTTGACAAAGATAGATACATGTTCATCCTTAAGGCGAGACATTAGATTCACCATAGAAGATATAATAAATGCAATTTTTGTTTCAAATTAGCAATGGAGGATATTGCACAGTAGAGGCGTTGAATACCAATTATTAATTTGCTGCTTGATTCCAAAGAGTGTAGCAAGTTTTATAGACTCCAATATTATATAAAATCTTGACATCAATAGATTGTTGGAGGATATTGCATAGTAAAGAATCAGTTTTTCGCCACTGAGGACATTGATCTTCGGGGATATTTGTGTCCTTGATGAAGTAGATGATCCTCCTGATAATCTGATAAACCATAGGTCCATAGAATCCGCCAGCAGTTCATAATTTTCACTTCCCTTGAGTTTATCCAAGGTAATCATAGGAGTTCCAGATACAAAGGAATTACAAGTCTAACCTTTCGTAGCCATAGAGATATCTTTCTCGGCCATAGATACGTCTTTTTCGGCCATAGAGATGAGAAATTAGTAGAGAGTCACATAATTAATGGAATCAGTACTTTTAGAAGGAACAAAACAACTCTAGATGGTGAGAGGAGCTTCAGAGGTGTTGGACTTAGAAGAAAAATCAAGAAGAAGCAGAAAGTATATCTTTATTGGAGAGAAAATGGACAAGAGGGTGATGCGGGTGGCTGATTAAGAAAACCCAATTTACATAGGCTTGTAGATCGATGACATGCGACTCAGGTGATGAAATCCGACTACTGGAGAAGAAGCCACGCGCCCTCACGCGTCGGCACGTGAGGGATAGTGGCGGAGGAGAGATCTGCGAGTGGTGGTGTGTAGGACACTTGTTGCCGGAGATTCTTCCATCGGTAGGGAGAGCAGGCTCCGACGATCTCGGTGGAGTGTTCACGCGCTGGAGTTGGGGTTGCCGGAAAAAGTTATCGATGACAGGTTGTTCTGATGGTGGCTGTGGCTCTTGAGAGGCTTTGTGACAATTGTAATGCAACTGAAGTGGGACACAGTTGTTGGATGGGTTGTCAGAATTAACCACACGGTAAAACCCTAACCCTAATATTACCAAACTCTTCTATGACTCTGATACCATGTTGAGAGAAAAAGAATACTATAATTCTCATTAATTTATAAAGGAGGTAACATACATATTTACACTCTAGTGTTAGGGCAAAAAAGAGAGAGAAAAAAATCCTAAATGGATTAGGAGACTAAACCTTAACAAAATAGGCATTCATATTAATTGGATCACAAACCATTATGTTATGTTTATCAAACAATAGATCCTGATAAACAACCTTTAATAATGAAAATTCTTATTTTAAATGTGAATGTTAATTTTATGAGCAATGTCCGAACATTTTATAGTTTCATTATCAAATATTTAAAAGCAATGACGTATTAGAAAATCTAGCTAGGGTATTTCAGTTAATTAGGGGAAATACTAGGAAGTGCGGTCCAGTAATTGGCATTATAGTCCTGAGTTCGTATTCTGTCACTAATGAGGCCTTTTTTTTTTTAGTAGTGTAGAAAGCAGGACAAAAGAATTGGAGGAATGAATTCCTTGTGTTTCTCATTGATTCATTGTGAACATATATATACAAAAGTCAATCTAACTTTCTTAATAGATTACAACTATATAGGACAAGTTTCCTAATAGATAATAACTCTATATGTAAAGTAGATATATGCTATAACACTCCCCCTCAAGTTGGAGCATATATATTAATCATGCCCAACTTGTTATATAGATAACTAATTTGGTCCCCATTTAGAGCCTTTGTGAAGATATCACCCAATTGTTCTTCAGTCTTCACATATCTTGTAGAAATAAAGCCAAGTTGTATTTCTCACGAACGAAATGATAGTCTATCTTAAAATGCTTAGTTCGCTCATGGAATACCGAATTAGAAGTAATATGGAGGGCAGCTTGGTTGTCAAACTAGAGTTTTGTTAGGACTAGTGTCTTAATGCCGATTTCTATCAAGCGTAATGAAGCCACATAATCTCACATGCGGACTGTGTCACCGCTTTATATTCAGACTCTGCACTAGATCGAGAGACAACTCTCTGTTTCTTGCTCTTCCATGAGACTAGATTCCCTATAACAAAGACACGGTAACCTATAGTGGACCTCCTGTCCTCCTTAGATCCTGCCCAATCAGCATCCATGAAACACTCAAGTCTATTATGCCCATGATTACTGTATAAAATACCACGTCTCGAGGCTCATTTCAAGTAACATAGAATCTGTTCTCTGGTGCTGATGATCATTGTTGGAAGACGTATGCGACTACAGTCTTGTTGAGTGGGCAATATCGGGACGGTATTGTCCCTAGAGTGGTCAGCTCGACTAGTCTTGTTAGGTGTACACTTGGAATCATAGGAGAACTGCATGGTTTTACCTATAACTTTCCAGTCTCAGACAATAGATCAAGCACATATTTCCTTTGAGATAAGAAGATTCCATGTTTGTTTCGCATAACTTCAATGCCCAAGAAGTATCTTAGCATCCCTTAGTCCTTTGTATGGAATTGGCTTTGAAGAAAGGACTTAAGAGATGAAATGTCTTTAGAGTCATTCCTAGTGATAAAAATATCATCCATATACACCTATGACAATGATACAGGCTGGGTTCCTCACGGAAGGCAATTGGTCAAAATTTACTCTTTTGCATGCCAAATTCCTCGACAACTTGGCTGGAATTTACCGACCCGCATACGTGGACTCTTTTGAACGGCAAATACTTAAGAAGACCATGAGCCCTCCATTTCTACGAGCAACAAACCTGGGTTGCTCTGTATACCTCGCCGATGGTGCCATGAAGAAAGACATTCTTAATATCAATCCGGTGGAGATCCCAATTATAAGCGGCAGCCAGGGAAATAAAAAGCGAAATAGATGTCTTTTTAGCAATAGGGGAAAAGGTGTCGGAATAGTCCACGACATAGGTCTTGGCATTCCATTTAGCAACATAGCGGACTTTCAATTGAGCAATGGATCCATCGGGATTAACCTTCACTGTGAACACCCAATGGCAACCAATGGCTTTTCTTTACCGGTAATTAAATGACCAAGTCTTTAAGTACCATTGTTAGTCCAAGGCATCCGTCTCCTCCCATCACTTTTCATGGAAATAGGGTGACGGGCCGAAACCTTGTTAGACCACGGAAATAAGTCTAGGATGCATTAAAAAACGAAGCGATAACAAGTGGTTATAAGTGCAAAGGAGGAAGTGGATGAGCACACCGACGTTTACCTTTACGGAGAGCAATAGGAAGATCATCACTGAGAATTGGATCGACTTGAGCGGTACAGTGGAGGGCTTGAGATTAGGGGATGTTGGCGTAAGTGTAGACACAGAGTGATAGAGGTTTTACACAAGCGGGGACGAAGCATGTTCGGGAGAGACAATGGAGTGAGAGCCCGAGAATATAAACAAGCAAGTCTTCTTCGCTGCACGACTCGTAACACTAGACAGAATGGTAAATGGGGTAGTCTCAAAGAATGCAACATCAGTAGACACAAAGTAACGTCGAAGAGTGGGACAATAACACCTATACCCTTTTTGAACACGAGAATATCCCGCAAAGATAAACTTTAAGGACTACGGATCAAGTTTAGAGACTTGAGGTTGAACATCCTGAACAAAGCATGTGCATCCAAATACCTTGGGATCAATAAGGAACAACAGATTAGTTGGAAACAATTGGTGGTAAGGAGTAGCGATTAAAGAGCAGTTGAGGCATCTTTGTTAATAAAAAAACAAAGAAAGCTTTGGAAGCTGCGTTATTTAAAAAATATTTAGGGACATTCATTTGGAACAAAGTTTGAGAAGTCTCAAGAGATGTCTATTCTTTCTCTCGGCTATCCTATTAAGAGAGGGTGTATCAACCTGCAGTCGATGGAGAAATCCCATGTTGTAACATAAAGGATTGAAAAGGTTCCCACAAATATTCCTTGGCATTATCACTTCTCAATGTTTGCACAGGGACATGAAATTGTGTTTGAATTTCAGCACAAAAGGCACTAAAATGAGAAAAAAACTCAAAACAACTTTTCATTAGATAAAGCCAAGTGACACGAGAGAAATCATCCACAAAGGTAAATAAATATTTAAACCCAATTGGAGACAAAATTAGACAAGGACCCCAAACATCAGAATGAACTAACTCTAGAGGAGCGGAAGCTTGTTTATTGACTCTAAGACTCAAATGCACTCGATGAATCTTAGGATATTGACATGACTCACGGTTCAATGAGGATAGGTTGGAAAATTGAGGATATAGCTTCTTCAGCAAAGGGAGAAAAGGATGACCTAGGCGACAATGTAATTCGAATGAGGTAACAACTTCAGAACAAACAACAGACTTTGACACCTCTGTTTCAAGGATGTATAGACCCCCAGACTCGCGTCCTCGACCAATAATCCACTTCGTCGAAACATCCTGAATCAAGCGATAGTGGGAAGAATGAGAAAGCTGCAATTAAGTATGCGATGTGAGTTTGCCAAACATAAATTAAATTAAAAGGGAATGGCCGGTTGCGAGAAACGAGGAAGAATAGTTGGAGAAAAATTCCTTGTATTTTTTCATTCCCCAGGTGATTATACATATATAGCTCTGAAAGGTTAGGCTATACATTAGGTAAATGATATACTCTTCACAAATAGTTTACAACCACATAAGTAAAATATTCTAATAAAATACAAACTAATATGTTAATGTATGATACATGCTTATAGCACTCCTCCTCGAGTTGGAGCATAGATGTTAATCATACCTGACTTGTTACATAAATAACTAACCGGTCTCCACTTAGAGCCTTTGTGAAGATATCACCTAATTGTTCTTCAGTCTTTACATATCCTGTAGAAATCAAACCGAGTTGTATTTTCTCACGAACGAAATGACAATCTATCTCTTTGTGTTTAGTTCGTTAATGGAAAATAGGCAGAGAGCAATATGAAGGGCAACTTGGTTGTCACACACTAAATTTTGTTGGACGGGTTTTAATATCTGGGCCAGCCAAAAGTTGATGGAGGCACATAATCTCACATGCAGACTGTGCCATTGCTCTATACTCAGATTCTGTATTAGATTGAGAGACAACACTCTATTTCTTACTCTTTCATGAAATTAGATTCCGCCAATAAAACCAAAAGTGGACATACGTCTTCCTTCGTCTTGATGCATGCGTGAAACACTCAAGTCTATTATGCCCATGATTATTGTATAAAATACCACGTCTCGGGGCTCCTTTCAAGTAGCATAGAATCTGTTCTACAGCTGCCCAATGATCAATTGTTGGAGAAGCCATGTATTGTCTTACAACACTAACAAAGTATGCAATATCAAGGCGTGTTACTGTGAGGTAGTTCGACCCCTTGACTTTCTATATCTCTCAGGGTCTTCAAACAATGCGCCTTCTCTAGTAAGATATAGGCTTTGTGCCATATCGGACTGACATGGCTTTTCTCCCAATTTTCCTGTTTCAAACAATAGATCCTGCACATTTTCTTTGAGATAAAAAGATTCCACATTTGGTCCTCATAACTTCAACACCCAAGGAGTATTTTAGCATTCCTAAGTCTTTTGTGTGAAATTGGCCATGAAGAAATGACTTGAGTGAAGATATACCTGCCATATCATTCCTGGTAATGATAATATCATCAACATACACAACTAGCAAGATGATACCTGCTTGAGAATTTCTGTAAAAGATAGAATGATTGGATTCTTTATTTCTGCCTAAATTTATAATCGCTTCTTTAATTATAAACCATACCCTGATAACTGTTTTAAACCATATAATGATTTTTGGAGACGATAAACTCTACCAATCTCTCCCTAAGCAACAAATCCGGGAGGTTACTCCATATAAACCTCTTCTGCAAGATCCCCATGAAGCAAAACATTTTTAATATCAAGTTGATGGAGGTCCTAACCATGAGTGGTTGCTAGAGATATAAGCGACCAAATAGAGAATGGAAGCAGCGTCGGGAAAATGTCGAATAATCCACCCATAGGCACAGGCATACCTTTAGCCATGGCGGGCCTTGGCCAGACGTCGATCTGTCGGGATTAACCTTCATTGCCAAGCACTATCGATAACTTGATGGTTTTCTTCATAATTAAGCGTGCCAAGTCTATGTACCATTATCGGTTAAGAGCGTCCATCTCTTTATCATAGCGATACACGACGGGGATGAGTTAGGGCTTCAGAAACTTTGTTAGGCAATGAAATAGAATCTAAGGATGCAATAAACGAACAAGAATGAGATGATAAATGGTTATAAGAGCAAAATGAGAAGATTGGATGAGTACATTGATGTTTTCCTTTAAGGAGAGCGATAGGAAGGTCATCAGCAGAACTTGATTCGATGTGAAGCGATCGATTGGAGGGCTCGAGGCCCAAGGTGGTGTGAGCGCCCAGAGCATAGACCGAGTGATATGAGGGCTTTGTCGAGTGGAGCGAAGCGGGGGCTCTCAAGGCAAGAGTATACATAAGCAAATCATCATCCTCCCCCTGACTAGTGTGGATCGGGTCTGGAGAAAAAAGGAGTATTCTCAAGAAAGGTGATATCAATAGAAATCATGTACCTGTAAAGATTAGGATAATAGCACCTATACCCCTTCTGAACTCGAGAGTAACCAAGGAAGATACACTTCAATGACTTAGGATCGAGTTTAGATAGTTTATACACAAGCGGACAAACATCCCGAACAAAACAAGTACACCCAAATACCCAAGAGTCACGGACTTAGTCTCCTCGCTAAGCTCCTGTGCGGCACTTAGACAACTCGCCTCTCGGATGTTGCTAAGTCAGCCTCCTGCTCGCCTTGCTTGCTATGCTCGGCTTCGACCCATGCCTTGGAAGCGAATAGAACTCGAGAACCGGAAGGCTCTCGTGAAGAAAGAAACCTTTATAATGCTAAGAAGCTCTCGACTTGGTTCGAGTTGGTGGTTTGCAAATGGGGCCACCATCTCCTTATACTTCACACATGAATGGAAGTGTGTAGAGCCTGAAGGTTCTCTCTCTTAACCTAGAGAATTCTAGAATGTTCTACTATGTACGCTGGCAGTTACAAGCTACTTATGAGAAGACTCTAGACTACTCTCCCCACATTCCATGGTCTTCCGTAGTCTTCCACATTCTTCCACACTCTTCACATAGCATAAAACCTTGGACACTTCCTTTATCTTCTACAATTGTGTAGACTTCTCCAGGGTCTTCTAAAACCTTCCACATAGCTTTGGTGAAAGAAGTCTCCACAAATGTCTAGAACTTTCCCTTTCCTTATATATGGGCTTGAGGGGCTCTCTTGTGCCCATTGAGGGATCCTTCCCATAGGATGTTGGGGTCTAGAGAGTGAGTTTGTGACATAAGGCTCTATGTGAAACAAAGAATTATGGGGAAAGAGGGTTTGAAACGGAGTGACCCATTCCAAGACAAAGGAAGATATCTGATTTATCAAAAAACAAGCTGTGGAAACAACATCGGCCAAAAAATGCTTGGGCATGTGCATTTGATACAATAGAGCTCGAGCGGTTTCAAGAAGGTGTCTATTTTTCTTTCAACAACTCCATTTTGAGAAGGAGTATCAACACAAGATGTCTAATGAAGGATGCCATTCTGAAGCATGAATGGGTGAAATTGTTCAGACATATATATTTTTAGCGTATCACTTTGGGTTTTTGAGCGAAGAACATGAAACTAAGTGTGAACTTTGGCACGAAGGCACGAAGTGAAAGTAGTGCGAGACGGTTTCATTAAATATAACCAAGTTGTTTGCAAATAATCATCCCTGAAATGAAAATATGAAACCTAGTTGGAACCACCTGTTGGGCAATGGACCTGTTTGAAGCATGATATTCATATTAAACAAAAAATCGTCTGAAGCTTGAGCTTTTTAGGAGGCGGGTCATTTAGCATGGTATCAGCTTGGTTTGACCAATTAGGTCACAGGTTGAATCCTCCTTCTGATTTAATCCCCATGTTTATTTGAAAGTCCATAATGGACTTTGACTCTCCACGTGTTCGGGTATGGGGCCGTGTGCACGTGATGGTGGGTGTTGAAGCATGATATTCATATTGAACCAAAATCCTACAAGCTTGAGCTTTTAGAAGAGTTGGTCATTTATGGACCCAGCATCAACATGGAATGAACTCAAAAAAGCTGAAAGCTGATTTAAGTGACTACAGGACTCAAATGCACACGATGAAGCTTAACATATTGGCACGACTCATAGTTCAGTGGATCGGCTAAGCGAGATATAAGCTTTTATTAGAGAGAGAGAAGGATGACCCAAGCGATAACATAACTCGAATGGGGTAAGAACTCCAGAACAAGCAACGAGCTTTGGCACCTTTGTGTCAAGGATGTAGAGACCCTCAGACTCGTGTCCTCTACCAATAATCCTCTTTGTCACAAGATCCTGAATCAAACAATAATCAGGAAATAATGAGATCCCCACAGTAAGTATACGGTGACCTCACTCACGAAATTAAAATTAAAGAGAAGTGTGAGTAAATTTAGAATTGAGTCGAAAGCGATTAGAGGAGTAAGATAGATTGTCCTTGATCGAGGACCACGAATGTTGTGTCTGCAAGGAGTAGCATTAGAGGTAAAAGGCGTGATTGACGGTAATATTGCATTACTTACCATGTGGTATCCCATTATAGTGATACCTTTGGAGGAAGAAGAAATAAGACATGTGTTAAGAGTTACACATTACAGTGACATAGTCTTGGGAGTAGAAGCCTTTGTTCAATGATTCATGAGCATATTGAAACCTTTGATCTCTATTCTGCAACTTTCTATAATCCCGACGTACATGCCTCGGATTATAGCAATGGTGACACACAACTCCACCTGAGGGATTCTTGTCAATCATAAGAGCAAATTTAACTCAAACAAGTTTATGATAATCTGAAAAATACCAAAAAATAGGATTCTTGTATAGAAAAGGACCACTATTCTACGGAAAGCTCCACACCTGAATGGAATTCGGCCCTACAAACCTCAAAACACCCGTTGATACCATTAACTCACAAACCATCACTGAAAAAAAATCAAGTAACCTTAGGTACAAATTGGCAATTGAACACAAGAAGCACCAAAAGTAGCATATCTAGGTACCAAATAGAGAAACTAAGTGGGTAGGAAGACCTGTCAACGATTGGCGACTTAGGTGAAGGTGGCGCGTCGCCAGAGGAAGCCCCACATGCCCTCACACGTCGGCGTGTGGGAAACAGGGCAGGATACCAGATCGGTGCGTGTGGATCACGCGTGCACTTTCCAGCCACTGGACTTAGTGGTGACACTCATTGGCGGCCGGGGCTCCTCCTTGTACTGGCGGTGTTACTCCATGCTCCCTCGAAATGGTTGTTTCAAAAGAACTTACCCCGCTCCTCCCTTTGGGGTGCAGATCTCATTTCTTGAGCCAAGTCCCAAATTTAGGCCTGGGCTCACGTCTGATGTAGAAACGAGAAGAATAGTCGGAAAGAATTCTTATATTTTCATTGAGTTATCATACATGTATATACGAAAGTTGTTATATATTAGGTTAGATGATCTACTCTTCTAAATGGATTTACAACCACATAAATAAAAATATCCTAATAAGATACAAACTAATATGTTAATGTATGATACATCTTTATCATGATATGGTAATGTATGATACATCTTATATGATGGTAAACTTAAACAGGTCAAGTGAGTAGAGGAGTCGGATAGATTGTCTCGACCTTAGGATACAAGATGTGTGACCCATCTGCAAGGGTAACGATGAGGTAGAAGAGGTGTGATTGAAGCGTAATAAATGGCGAAATTGCACGTCATGTGGTCGGTGGCTCTACGATTAATGACCCATGTGGAGGAAGAGGGGAAATAAAACATGTGTTGGTTTTGCGACTCGATAGGTGTGCGATAAGTAGATCTGAGATTAAGTGCTGTGATGATGAGCAGTTGAAATCTTACAGATTTTATTTTGTAGCTTCTTACAATTTTGGCGTACATGTCCTAGATTATGGCAACAATGACACACACCTCCTCTTGAGGGTTTCGTGTTAGTCATAGAAGCATATCTAACTCGAACAAGTCTCTAAAAATCTGAAAAATAGGATCTTGCAATGAAAAGAACCACCTTTCTATGAAACAGTGCACTAGAATAGAACTTGGTCCTACAATCCACAAAACACCTTTGAATCTCGAAGAAATCAAGGAGAATGGCACGAAACCCTAGAAAAACAGGGTTGTCGAACACAAAATGCTTTGAAAATCACTTTTGCAGGCATCGGACAAAGGAGGCAAGTGGTCGGAGAAGACCGTTGGTAGCCAGTGATGTTGGAGGAGGAGGCGTGTCTCCAGAGGTGCCTCAGCGTGCCGTGGTGAGGCATGGGGAACATAGCGGGTCTTGTGGTGGCAAGTGCAGCTCTGTAGCACCTTTGGGCCATCGAACAGTGGTTTGGGTCGGCGGTGGCGAAATTTATTACGGGACTTAGTCTTCTGGTGGCCAACCTCCACGTGCGGCATAGACAGCTCGCCCCTCGGATGTTGCTAAGTCGACCTCCTTTCGCCTTGCTTGCTATACTTTCTGACTTCTACCTTGCAGGCAAATAGAACTTAAGAGAACACTTGGAAGAAAAATTCTACATTGAAGAAGGCTCTTTCTGATCTTTAGAGAAGCTCTCAACTTGGTTGTTGGGTTGGGTGGTTTGCAAATATGGCTACCCCCTCCTTATATACACATCTATGGAAGTGTGCAGAACCTATGAAGGTTCTCTACTAACCTAGATAATTCTAGAGTGTTCTACTATATACATGTATTTACAAGACTACTATGGAAGATACAGACTACTCCTTATACCATGGTCTTCCACATCCTTCGCGTGTGGACACTCGACACATCTTCTGATTGTGTAGACTTCTTCAGGGTCTTCTGGAATTTTTCACATAACTTTGGTCAAAGTAGTCTCCACAAGTCTCTAGAACATTCCCTCTCCTTATATATGGGCTTGAGGGGCTCTCTTGTACTTACATTGAGGATCAGCCCACTTATGATGATGGGGTCTGGAGAGCAGTTGTGAGACTCTCCCCCGCCCGATACCGTAAGCTGACTACTGTCGATCATGATCTGGAATATGTGGGGTTCCAATCTCTGAAGACTTGCTCCTTCACTCCTCGCGCTCAGCTAGCCTTAAAACCCCCCGGTGGAGCCCTTCACTTTGAACCAAGTACTCGCCTTGGGGGCTCCTTGTTTCCTAGTGACCTGTTCAGCTAGGATAGTCTCCACCTCCTTCTCTCGCGAGCTTTCAGCCTTATGTTGGTACTTGTTTTGTTGAGGCCTGGAGTGTCGTTCCTTCTGCCTTGACTTCCTCCCACCCACCTTAAGGATTTTGCTTAGTCGTGTGGGTGCAGCTACATAACTGTTCCCCTGCCTCGCTTCCTTGCAGACTAGCCTTGGGTATGACTTGGAGTGCGCCTATCATCTGTATTGAATCTAGGCGTGCATCCTCCTCCGTCTTCTTATTTTTCTTGATAAGGGCACTGTGCGCTTTCCACTTAGGACATTCCCTTGTCAAATGCGGACCATCGCATGAGGCTTGCATGACTTTAGGCGCGAGACTCATAGCTAACTGTGACTAGCTATCTTGCTAGTGTGGGGCCTTACCATGCACAGCGTCTTTGCGGGGCCTCTTCTCCCTATGCGTGTTTGTGACTATCACCCCATGAGCTCTCAAGGGGCACCTCTTCTCCCCCGCCCCGTTACGCACCCGCGGCCTTCGTCATGAAGACTTGCTCCTTGTAATCCATCAAGGATTAACATTTGCCGTTCGCATTTCATTGGGTCGTCTCCTCTGTGTGAATTCTGCTGTGGCCAGTCTTGGGGTATCAATGAAGTCGAATGAGGCTCTCATTCATACACAGGCCCTCCAAGCGTAGGGAAGAACTTCATGACATAGTCGCTATCATTACCATGTGCTTGAGATACTTGATCTTCTTACGTGCCATGTATTACACATCCTTCGGGTAGAATTGCTTCTTGATCTCTTTCTTGAAATCTACCCATGTGTCTATGGTGCACGTCCCCTTTTCTATTTCCATGGACAACCTACTTGTGCCATAGAGTTGCATTAGGTGAGTGAGAGTAGCGATCTTGATACCTTTCTTTGCCCTCATCCCGGTCGATCTTATACGCCTCGAGTACCTCTCCATGTGCCACAAGTAGTTGTCTAACTCCTTGACATCTCGCCTTCCAGTGAAAGTGTGTGGCTTTGGCACCTCCACCCTTGGTGCCTCATGAGTGGCCATAACCCGAGTCGACGGTTCTGTCTTATAAATGGCCACCTCTTGCCTTGGCTCCTCTTCATGCTTGGTCAAAACCACCACCCTTGACTCCAAGCTAGCGAGCACACTCAAGACCTTGTCTTGAAAAGTCATGAACTCCTCGTGTGACACCGCGTGAATCGGCGAGCTTTGCATCCCCTCTTGAAGGTCTTGGATCTGCACCTTGAGATCCTCCACGGCCTTCACCATGCTTTGCTCCAAAAGGTCCATCCCCTCCTTGGTGTCTACCACACCTTCCCAACTCAGCATTAGATAGATCTCTAGGGTTGAAATGGCATCACGAGACATGACCTTCCTACTGTGTGAGGACCGGGGTCCTTACCACGGACTTGCTTTCGCAAACTATCATATAGAGCATCATCATTATCTTCAAGTTACTCCCACACGTCGCAACTGACTTTGATGCCAAGCTTGTCATGCATTTAGTCTTCGTATTTAAACAAAGTGCGGCATGGATAACTCTCTGTATCTTGGATGTTTGCTAAGTCGGCCTCTTCCCTTGCTATAACAGGCTTCTACCCCGTCTTGGAGCGAATAGAACTCGAAGAGGCACTTGGAAGGCTGTCTATTGAGAAAAACACGATGCTTAAAGCTCTCAACTTGGTTGTTGGGTTGGGTGGTTTGCAAATGAGGCCACCCCCTCCTTATATACACATCTATGGAAGTGTGTAGAACCTATGAAGGTTCTCTACTAACCTAGAGAATTCTAGAGTGTTCTACTATATACATGCATTTACAAGACTACTATGGAATATTCTAGACTACTCTCCCACATTCCATGGTCTTCCACATCCTTCCACACATGTGTGGACACCTCTAGCATCTTCTACAATTGTGTAGACTTCTCTAGGGTCTTCTGGAACCTTGCACATAACTCTGGTCTAAGAAGTCTCCACAAGTCTTTAGAACATTCCCTCTCCTTATATATGGGCTTGAGGGGCTCTCTTGTGCCCATTGAGGGATCCTTCCCTTATGATTATAGGGTTTGGAGAGTGAGTTCGTGACATGGCACATCTTCCTGTCTGGGTGGTGTCTAGCCACGCTCCCTCGAAGTGCGTGATCAAAACACCAACCTTCACCGCTTGCTATTTATTTTGAGATGCCCTGGAATTTTTTATTTTTTTTCTTGTTTTGGCTCAAATATGAACTCTAGGATCTGATACCATGTAGAAAGCAAGACAAAAGAATTGGAGGAATGAATTCCTTGTGTTTCTCATTGATCCATTGTGAATATATATATACAAAAGTCAATCTAACCTTCCTAATAGATTACAACTCTATATGTAAAATAGATATATGCTATAACAAGTAGAACTAATGATACCTTGAATTTACCTTGTTTTAGTTGTTGCAAGGTTAACACACCGAGCTTTGAGTCTTCATGGAGAGTCCTAACGGCTTGGTCATGGTAGGTTCCTTAGTTATAAAAAAACGATGTATTAAAAATTGGTCATTGTTATACTGGGATCTTTTACCCGTTTGGCTCTGATAATTTTCATGGTTATTGCTGGTGCAACAATCTATATGTGAGAGAGGTCTTTTAATTGATGGCTCCTGTTAAATTATATTATATTATTTGTTTCCTATTATTGGTAGGATTATTTTTCTTAGCACTCTAGAGTTTGTATCCTTTTAGGATTCTTCTAGTAAGCCTATATAAAGACTTTTGCTATGTAATTTTAATTAATTATTCATTGGAATAAGAATTTTAGTTTTCTCTTTTTCACAATTTGGTTTTTCTAATTTTAACATGGTATTAGAGTGAGGTTTGGAGGGAAGAAATTTAATCTTAAACACCGCTTTTGCGAATCCAACTCCGTGGTGAGTTGGTGGGGGTTGCAAGGGGAAGCATTCCCTTCAATAGCGCCCCTACCTATGGTTCGATGCGAAGCCCCATAAATTCTGTTTTTTTAGGTAATCATACAATTTTTTTGAGAAAATTCTTGGATTTTCCCAAGAAAGTTGGTTGTTTGATATTATCACAATTGATATGAGGAGTGCGGGGGTTTTTCGGCTTCCTTGCGATTCGTCAGAAAATTGAGTTGTCATGGCTTGGTTTTGTTCACCGTTTTTTGTTCCATTGCGGGAATTTAGGGTTTGGCGGAAAAAGTTAGGGTTTAGTGTTAGGATTTATGGGGTGTTTGAGGATTGGTTGTGGATAAGGAATTGGAGGATAGAGGGACATGATAAGTGGATTTTGAGGTGGCTATGAGATTTATTGCTGCGTGAGAGGTGGAATTAAGGGTTTTGGGTTGGAATTTGAAGTGGCTTTGGTCACTTTGATGTGTGGACGATGATTATCAAGAAAGCGATGAAAATTGAGATGCTGCAAATCAAGCGGTGCAAATTGGAACAACCTGTCGATGACAATGCTTCTTCGATAAAACCCAAGAGGCGAAGAATGGATGGAAATCGTCCAACTGACACGCCCGACAACATTGGTGTTTTAGTGATTTCGACGTTTGAATTTGTTTATCGTTTTCAGCATTTGGATTATTTTCTTTTGCAATTGTTTCGCTCTCTACAATCTAATATCAACAATTGGCGTTTCGACAATTTCAACCTTCGAATTTGTTTATGCTTTTTCGGCATTTGGATTCTTTTCTTTTGCAATTGTTTATCTCTCTATAATCTGGTATCAACAATTAGCATTTCGGCGATTTCAACCTTTGGATTTGTTTGTGCGTTTTCGGCGTTTGGATTCTTTTCTTTTTCAATTGTTTCTCCTTTTACAATCTGGTATCAACAATTAGCATTTCGACAATTTCGACCTTTTGGTTTGTTTCTGTGTTTTCGGCATTTGGATTCTTTTCTTTTGCAATCGTTTCTCTCTCTACAATTTGGTATCAACAATTGGCATTTTGGCGATTTCGATCTTCGGATTTGTTTATGCATTTTCGACGTTTGGATTCTTTTCTTTTACAATTGTTTCTCTCTCTACAATTTGGTATCAACAATTGGCATTTCAGCGATTTCAACCTTCGGATTTGTTTATGAGTTTTCTAGTTGGCAAACTCTCGATGCTTATAGCAGCTGCATCATGAGTTTGAGGGGGGATGTTAAATTATATTATATTATTTGTTTCCTATTATTGATAGGATTCTTTTTCTTAGCACTCTAGAGTTTATATCCTTTTAGGATTCTAGTAAGCCTATATAAAGACCTTTGATATGTAATTTTAATTAATTATTTATTGGAATAGGAATTTCAATTTCAATTTTAATTAATTTGGGTTTTCTAATTTTAACAGCTCATATGTTGTTAATTAATATAAAAAAATCTAGATACTAGGGAAGGATGAGAATTCCTTCCCGCCAAAAAAAATTCTGATCAAAGAAAGAAAACACCTTTGTTACAGCTTCTGAAAACAAATCCAACAATCTCAACTATTGAGTCACAAAAAGCAAGCTAAGCTATTCGTATAACACTAAGTAGAAGACTCCTCTAAAGCCCAATAGGACAAGAGGCCTGAGAGGTAAGTGAATTTAATCCCACATTCATTCATGTTAAACGACCAACTTTCTTAAAAGCTCAAGTTTTTAGGATTTGGGTTTAATATGAATATCATGCCTTTAACACTCTCCCTCACTTGCAGCCCCACACCCGCACATGGAGAGTCAAACAAACCAAATAGTCTTCAATGAATTTTCAAATCAACAAATGGGGAATAAATTGTAGCGAGGTGGTTTGAAGCCAGGACCTCTTGCCAAACTAGGCTTTGCTACCATTTTAAACGACCAACTTTCCTAAAAGCTCAAGCTTTTAGGATTTGGGTTTAATACGAATATCATGCCTTTAACATTTCCAGTCTTTCTTTATCCTAAAAAAATCCTTACAATCCTCTCTTGCTAAACAATCCACAATAGGGTGAGGCACACAATTTTCCAAAGAGACTTGCCTCTGACTGAGTTCCTCAAACATTTTAATAATCAATATTTCTCCAATACTCTTTGGTGGAGCCCAATCTATCCTTGCTAAGCTTTCTCTTTACTTAGTCCTCAGAATTTGAAGTAAATTGAATCCATGTCTTGCTAACCGGTGATTATTTCAGAGAATTCTTACTCTTATCCTCAGGTTTTATTTTTATTTTATTTTTTTATTCTCTATTTATATTTTTATTTATAGGCAAGTAATTATAAGGTCAAATAAAATGCCAAAAAAAAAAAAGATTGAACCTGTAGCATACAGGAAATTGCTTTTATTCTTCAAGTTGCTAGATTATTGCAGATTGAATTAAGTGCATGATTAGTAAGCTGTGAGTAATCATTATGCTCTGGTTGAAAGACTGGTTAATTTTTTGCTGCTTTGGTGCATTCTTTTTAATATATTGATTAATTTCTAGCTGCTTGATTCCTATTTTAGGTAAGACGCTTGAAGGAGCATGTTTTGGGAGAGTTACCACCCAAACGGCGGCAAATTATAAGGTGTTGTTGAAGAGAGCGGGCAGTGATTCTGCTGTAGCTGCCATAGGGTCACTGAATGTGATGCTTCAGAAAATAATGTGGCTGAAAAGCCCTAAGATTATAAACCTGATGGTATTTTTAGATTTTTATTCTGCCTATGTATATTTTTAGATTCATTTCTAAAGCTGTTCTGCTCGTTGTTTTCATCTGTCATGCAACCTATTTCATAGTTACTTGTTTTTCTAAAATTGAAATGCAATTCATGATCTAATTTCTAGTTTGATATATGGTAAAACAAGATTTATTGGTGATGGGAGCTCTAGAATTGGTGCATGGAGCTTGCCACTTATGTTAGTTCCTCATTTTTTTGATTTCTCTTTTGTCAAGCAATTCCAAAACCCAAGGGTAACACCTAGAGTTGAACTTTGATATGCCATATATTTTATCCATGTTTTAATATTTGTGAACAGAGGAGTAATTGGAAATTCTTTTATGCATGCTGTGGGTCGGGGACATGCATAACACATGATCTGTGCTAGCACCTAGTTGTGTGAGATAGTTATCACTTGTCACTTAAAATTTGGGTGTCTCTAAGGCAAAGCTATCTCTTGCTCACATGAGCAATACAAGTTAATACTTTATTCATATCTCTAGAGGGTTTCACATGTGTGGATGAAGACTATCTCCCACTAAGAATCACACACTTTTGAACACCCCTAATCGTGGTTCTTATGTGGATATGTATGTGAAACCATATTCTTCAGTACAATGAAATGCTTATATGTGGAATACAAGTTGTATTATTCTCGAACTACGTCTTAAATGTTAAAATAAAGCAAGCATTTTAATTCAATGTTGATAAGTCCCCAATGCTCTTATCAGATGATTGACTTAGCTATAAGTTGTTTTTAGAGTAAGTGTTTGAGAAGAACTGTTGAGCAATGGGTGAACAAATTGCTCGACTTTGCAATTCATGCATATAGCATAATTTTGAACACTTACTGTCAATCCTTACTCTTGCTTTCAGAAAGTGGTGGTGCTCACAGTTCTTCGAAGAAGCTGTCATACCAACAACTTGGTATTGCAAAGCTCTCTGGATTTCTCGAATGGCTTGCTATTCATCCAATTTTTGCAGATTCAGATGGTGTGGCAAATTTGGATATGAAACCCAGTTGTCATAAAATGATAATTTTTGCTCATCACCATAAGGTTCTTGATGGAATACAGGTAAGGAATTCCTTATCAACTGGTTTTGATAATGTCATAAATGGAGCCTTAATGTCTTTTCATTGCAAAAATTTCTTTCAGGTCATGTTTGGCAATAATATTTGTAAGAAACAAATATTTAGAACAATTTTTGAAAGATGTTTCTTTGATGTTTTTGTGAAACAAAAGTTTGTTTAGGAATCTGAAATGTTTTTAATTTGTTTTTTTTTTTATGTTTTTGAAGTAACCTTAAGGCATTCCTTCTCAAATGGGTTTTTATCATGCCGTGGATGGAGTCTTAACATCTTTTCATTGCAAAAATTTTTTAGGGCCTGTTTGGTAATTGTTTTTGGAGACAATTTTTAAAGCAGTTTTTGAAAAATGTTCTTTGATGTTTTAGAATAACTTCTATGTGTAGTTCTTTATTTTTAAGCATTTTTCATATTCTTATTACTATTTTTTAGAACAGCCCTAACAAACTAAGTGAAAACAGCTTATAGATGTTCCTTCAACACACCAAGTTTTCTGTTTTAAGAATAAAAACTGTTTCTGGTTTTATGGTTGTGAAGTGTGATTTCTTGCTTTTGTTTTTAAAGAACAGAAAATTGTTTCAAAAATTGTTACCAAGCAGGGCCTTTACTCATCTAGTTCAATCATTTCTACTCCCCTAAGAACTTGGCAACATATCCAGTGAACTTGTGTCTTGGCCAAGTTATTGAAGATACATGTTCAGTTTTTGTGCTTTTCCAGTTTAAGCTATGACTAGATGTGTGCTGATTATGGATCTTAATCAAAATAACTATGAAAGAACCTTTTGAGTGGTTTGTATGATGCACATTTCTGTTAGAAAGAATTTTGGGTTTACATACTTGTTAACATAAAAAGCACTAAAACTACGGATCTACTGGAACCCAAGCAGGGGAAACCAAAGTGTACTAGAGGCCACAATCAGCGATGAACTGACCTTGGAGGAGGAGCCCGGGGTTGGAACAGTACCCCACGTGCCCACATGCGCGGCGCGTGTGGAATTGCCCAAAAAACTCCCGACGGCACGTGAGCTTCACACGCTTGGAATCTGGCCACCGGATTTTGCAGCTTGGCTCGTTGGCGGCCGGCGAACCCACCTATGCCGGTAGTGAGACTCCACGCTCCCTCTAGGTGGGTGTTTTAAAAGTCACCCCCCTCCAGAAAGCCACTGGTGCGAAAATCCTCGAAAAATTCTCGAAAAATTCTCAAACTCGAACCCTAGGCTTTGATACCATGTAGAAGGCAACCAAGGGAGAATTGGAGGAAATAATTCCTTGTGTATTTTTTCATTGAATTAACATGTGTATATATACAGGAGGGATAGTCTATATTTCGTAATCTGTTATAACTCTACATGTTAGGATTCCTAACTAGTTACAACTCTATATGTTATCAATACTTTTTTTTTTTCAATTTCTGATAGGTAAAAGAGATTTGTATTAGGAAAAAGGGTTGGCACAACTCTTTCATCGGTAAGAAACGAAAACAAGCTGGAGGGGTTGCACCCTTGTGCTTGTTTTAGGCTCTTTGGAAAGAAAGGAACATAAGGGCTTTTAATGATGTTGGAAAATTGGACCAAGCTATGAAATCCAACTTTATGTATTGTTTTGTGAATTAGGTTGGTATATTATAGGGTAATGCTAGATGAATTTTTAGATTAGCCGAGTGTCAAGTAAGGATAAGTGTTTTGTTTTGTTTTTTGTTTTTTAATCTCCTTCTTGACTAGTTTAGGCTTCCTTTCTAAATATCGTGTGTACTTTGGTCTAACTCCTTTAAGGAACTTTTAGTATATTTGCTCATTTACGTTTGGATAAAGCATGAAATTCTGTCTTTGGAAAGAAATCTAGTATGATCTTACAATGTTTTTGGGATAAAAGATATAAAGCTTCGCAAACCTATTGAACACTGTTGGCATGTTAAATATATCTAGGATTATGCATATTGAGAAGTGTAGAAAGCAAGACAAAAGAATTGGAGGAATGAATTCCTTGTGTTTTTTATTGATCCATTGTGAATATATTTATACAAAAGCCAATCTAACCTTTTTAATAGATTACAACTCTATAAGACAAGTTTCCTAATAGATTACAAGTTTATATGTAAAGTAGATATATCTTTATAACACTCCTCAAGTTGGAGCATAGATATTAATCATGCTCGACTTTTACATAGATAATACTTGTCCTGATTAGAGCCTTTGTGAAGATATCACCCAATTGTTCTCTAGTCTTCACATATCCTGTAGAAATCAAGCCAAGTTGTATTTTCTCATGAACGAAATGATAGTCAATCTCAATATGCTTAGTACGTTCATGGAATCTTAGGATTAGAAGCGATATAAAGGCGGCACGGTTGTCGAACCAGGAGTTTCTTTGGGACTGAATTGTCTTAATGTAGGCTTCCATTAAGAGTTGATGACACCTCATGAGAAATCGCATACGGCCCATTGTCGTGGCTCACATATCAGTTTCTTGCCCAGCTAGATCGAGGCAACACTTTGTTTTTACTCTTCCATGAGACTAGATTTCCTTCAACAAAGACACGAGTGACTTTGTAGTGGACCTCTGTCCTCCTTAGATCACACCCAGTCAACATCAGTGAAATACTCAAAGTCTATTATGCCCGTGATTACTTTGTATAAAATACCACGTCCCAAGGCTCATTTCAAGTAACATAGAATCTATTCTATAGCAGCCCAATGATCAACTGTTGGAGAAGACATGTATTGGCTTACAACATTGACTGAGTGGGCAATATTAGGACAAGTGACTGTAAGGTAATTAAGCTTTCCAACTAGTCTTCTATATCTCTCAATATCCTCAAATGTTTCTCCTTCTCTAGTAAGGTCAAGGAACAAAATTTCGGTTTTTTCGGCCGAAATATCGATTGATAGTGGGCCGAAGCAGTACTGACCGATGTCGATTATTCATCGAGAAGAAAAATCGGAAAAATAAGTAGAAATATCGGAAATTTAGATATTTCTGCAAAATTCCTGATATTTGCAAATTCCCGATGTTCGTGAAATTGAGACTTTATCTCATCTTGCGCATGTGCTGGAATTTACAGAAATATCGGTAAAATATCGGTAAATATCGGTAAAATATTGGTAAATATCGGTAAAATATCGGTAAATATCGATAAAATATTGGTAATGACAATTTTGACTCCAAAAAATTCTATAAATCTTTTTAAAATCATCTGATCTCTTTACAAACTCATCCATACACATCGAGCTCCATTTTAACTGCCAAATTATTTTTCTTTGTGATTTATCTGATATTTTGAAGATCTTTATTATGAATGTGTTCTCTTAATCGAGATGGGGCTCCCACTTAGTGATATGTAATGGAGTGACTTGGTCTTCATTTTGGTTTAAATTACTATTGTAATGTAATTTACCGATAAATTATAATGAATATTGTTTTCAATAAGTGTATATTTGCTTATTTATGTCTTTTTTATAGTTCAACAAAGCATTTCAATGAATTTCTAAGTATTTTTGTTAATTTTCGCTTTACCGATATTTTTGTCAAAATATCTCTGGAATATTTCAGATCTATCCGAAGTAAAATTGAAATCTTGATATATCGTATTGCGATATTTTTGTTCTTTGAGTAAGGTGTACGCTTGGAACCAAGGAGAACTGCATGGTTTTACCCCTAACTTTCCAGTCTCAGACAATAGATCAAGCACATATTTCCTTTGAGATAAGAAGATTCCATGTTTGCTTCACGTAACTTTATTGCCCAAGAAGTATCTTAGTATTCCTAAGTCCTTTGTATGGAATTGGCTCTGAAGAAAGGACTTAAGAGATGAGATACCTTTAGAGTCACTTCTAGTGATAACAATATCATCAACATATACTACCCGATAAGATAGTGCAGGCCCGGGTTCTGTAGAGATGGAGTGGTCGATTTATCTTACTGCGTACGGAATTATGTGACTTAGGCCCGGTGCAGACCACATGTGGACTTTGTTTCAAACCATACAAAGACCGAGAGCTGACAGACCACTCCTATCTCCTTGAGGTAACAAACCACAGAGGTTGCTCCATATGAACACATCCTCACGAAGGTTGCTATGAAAGAAAGAGCGATCTTAATATCAAGATTTGGTGGAGATCGATTATAAGTGGCAACCCCGGGGGAAATAAAAGCCGATTAGATGTCATCTTAACTCTGAGGAAAAAGTGTCGAATAGTCCGCCTGATGCAGGCATACCCTTTACTTGACAAAGCGGGCTTTCAACTGAGCAATAGATCTATCGAGATTAGCCTTCACTGTAAACACCCAACGACAACCAATGACTTTCTTCTTAGTAGGTGAACGAACAAAGTCCCAAGTACCATTGTCATTTAAAGCATCCATCTCCTCTGTCACGCCCTTCTTGTCCGGGGTGGTGAGGGCCAAAAACCTTTAGGCAACGAAATAGAGTCTAAGGATGCAATTAAGAACAAGATTCTGCGATGACACGTGGTCATAAGAGTAAAGGGAGAGTGGATGAACACGCGTTTACCTTCTGAGCAATGGAAGATCATCAACGAGGGCGGTCACGATGTCGAGCCTTGTTTGGTGGAGGGCTCAGGCGGGAGTATTAGCGCCAAATGTAGACATGAGTGATGGGAGGTTTTACTAGAGCAGGGACAGGAGAGGGTTCGGGAAAGACAATGGGTGTGGCAAGAGTATAAACAAGCAAGTCTTATTCTGCCTCTTTACTCGTAACAGTAGACGGAAGAGAAAATTGGGTAGTCTCAAAGAAGGCAACATCCTTATACACAAAGTAACGTCGAAGAGTGGGACAATAACACTTATACCCTTTTTGAACACAAGAATATCCTACAAAGATACACTTTAAAGGACTTGGATCAGCTAGAGACTTGGTACGACATCGAACAAAGCATGTGCATCCAAATACCTTGGGATCAATAGGGAACAACAGATTATTTGGAAACAACTGGTGGTAAGGAGTAGCCCAATTAAGAGCCGTGGGGCATCCTCTTAATAAAAACAAAGTGTAGGCTGCGTCGACGAAAATGTTAAGGACATTTATTTGGAACAAAAGGGTTTGGGCAGTATCAAGAAGATGTCTATTCTTTCTTTCGACTACCCCATTTTGAGAGGGTGTATCAACACACAAGGTCTGATGGAGAATCCCATGTTATAACATGAATGGTAGAAAAAGGTTCCGTAATCTCATGGCATTATCATATAATGTTTGCACGAAACATGAAGTTGAGTTTGAATTTCGATCTGAAAAGGCACTAAAATGAGAAAAAAAGCTCGGGGCGACTTTATTAGCTAAAGCCCAGAAGTGACATAGAAATCATCCACAAAGGTATGAAATATTTAAAACCTAGTGGATCTAGCCCCGAATGAGGACCACACAAACATCATAATGAACTAACTTCAAAGGAGGCGGAAGCTGGAGTTGTGACTCTAGGACTCAAATGCACTCGATGAAGCTTAGCATATTGACACGACTCACAGTTCAATGAGGATAGGCTAGAAAACTAAGGATATAACTTATTCAACAATGAGAGAGAAGGATGACCCATGCGACTGATGTAATTGAATGGGGTATGCAGGAATAAGCAATGAACCTCAGGTTTCAAAAGGATGTAGAGACCTACAGGCTCGCATCCTCAGCACATAGTCGTTTCATTGGAAGATCTGAATCAAACAATGATTGAGAACCGAGATCTTGCATTTAGGGTGTACGAGGAATTGAGTTGCTTCGTAGAAATTAAATTAAAAGAGAATTGTGGTAAACTCAGAATAGAGGTCAAAGTGATCAGAGGAGTCGGATGAATTGTCCTTGACCCAAGGACACAAGATGTTCACCCATTTGCTAGGTTAACAGTAGAGGTAGAAAGGTGTGACTGAAATGTAGTAAATAATTTGGAATTACCTGTCATGTGATTGGTGGCTCCAGAGTCGTGACCCGTGTGGAGGAAGAGTAAACAAAACATGTGTTGGTTTACCGATTTACTTGAGTGTAATGATAGAAGGAGATGCGATTAGTGATTTCGATAATGGCGGATTTGAAATCTTAGATTTTTATTCTCTGACTTCCTCTGATTTTTGGTGTACATGTCTGGATTATGATATGTGACACCTGACTCCTCTTGAGGGTTTCGTGTTAGTCGTAAAAGTAAAGATCCCAACTTTCGAGCAGGCCTCCAGCGTCCCGAAAATACGAAAATTAGAGCAGGAAAGCGTGCTTTTACTGAAAAACACTACATTGGAATAGAACTTGGCTCTATAATCCACAAAACACCTTTAGACCTCGAAGAAATCAAGGAAGTTAAGCAAAAAACCTCAGAAAAGAGGGCTGTCAAACAGAAAAGTGTTTGAAAAACATTGTTGCAGGGTTCGAATGTCAAAGTCGGGTAGTGGAATGGGCTTTTTGGCGCGGCTAGTGACAACGTAGGGGAAATCTGGTCGCCGAAGAGCCACCCACACAGTTAAAAAGCTCGTAGTTGGACTTTGGGATGGGTTGGTCGGTCCGCCTATGGTGTGCATCGGTCCTCTCGTCTCTTCTACTAGCGATGCAGTCCTGGTCTTAACTAGCCGGGTTGTCCCTCCGGTGCTTTGTTAATTTGAAGAAATTAGAGTGCTTGAAGCAAGCCTACGTTATGGATGCATTTACCTGGTTGATCCTGCTAGTAGTCATATGCTTGGCTCAAAGATTAAGCCATGCATGTGTAAGTTTGAACTAATTCAGACTATGAAACTAGGAATGGCTCATTAAATCAGTTATAGTTTGTTTGATGGTACCTGCTATTCGGATAACCGTAGTAATTCTAGAGCTAATACATGCAACAAACCCCGACTTCTAGAAGGGATGCATTTATTGGATAAAGGTGCGGCGGTATGCGTTGCTGCGATGATTCATGATAACTCCAGCGGATCGCGCGACCATCGTGCCGACGCATCATTCAAATATACGTCTATCATCTTTCGATGGTAAGGATGAAGTGGCCTGTGTTAGCCCCTCGACTAGATGACCCCGAGCTGTAGCGGCGTAGGCGCGCCTTAGCGCTGGGCGCATCGGGGGAAGGAGATCAAGGCAGATCGTGGGAAGCGAGTGTTGGCATGGATGAGAAGCTCGGCAGCATAGTGCATGAGCCAAGCATGCACGTAGGGAAGGCAAGCTTGTGACCTAGCTGGGACGCGCACAGTAGTAGTCGCCACACTTGCGGCTTGGAAGGGGCTTGGGACGCGACACTTGAAGCAAAGTGGGATCAATGTGGGGGGCTTTTGCCTTATAGGCCACGGAAGCCTTGGTGAGGTCTCTAATTGGAGTCTGAGAGGAGTCTACAACATATGAGATCACATGTATAGAGATTCGCTTGGCTTTGCTTAGGGAGTCCTGATCAGGTAGGACTCCTAGTCCAGGAAGGATTCGTGTTGCCTTGGAGTTGAAGACGTAGAGTTAGAGTAGGATTCTTAGTCAGATTTGTACTAGGATCGCCCTTGTGCAGCCTATATAAAGGGCTTGCGTGCTCACTTGGTAAATCAATTGAGAGTTGGATCCATTGAGAGCATTGAGCATCCCGACCATGTGGGAGCCTTTGCATGGGAGTCTACGAGTTGGGGAGAGCCTCGGGATGTTCTTGTGTCTTGTGGGATGTGGGGCATTGAGAAGGCTGACCTAGTGGGTTCCTAGGCGTCGCACATGCAAGCCAAATATTAGGCGTGTGACACCTACCGTGTTATTGACTAGTGACTGTAAGGTAATTCAACTTCCCAACTAGTTTTCTATATCTCTCAGGATCCTCAAATGTTTCACCTTTTCTAGTAAGTTATATGAACCATAGAGGCTTGCATGAACAGTGCCAGCTTTACGAGTTTCTTAGGCGTCGCACATGCAAGCCAAATATTAGGCGTGTGACACCTACCGTGTTATTGACTAGCGACTGTAAGGTTATTCAACTTCCTAACTAGTTTTCTATATCTCTCAGGATCCTCAAATGTTTCGCCTTTTCTAGTAAGTTGTATGTCTAGAACCATAGGAGAACTGCATGGTTTTAACCCCAACTTTCCAGTCTTAGACAATAGATCAAACATATATTTCCTTTGAGATGAGAAGATTTCATGTTTGCTTCACATAACCCAGTACCCGAGACCATGTTCAAAATCTATAAGTCCTTTGTATGGAATTGATGAAGGGCTTAAGGGATGAGATACCTTTAGTGTCACTCTAATGATAACAATATCATCCACATACACTACTGATAGAATGATACACGGCCCCAGGTTCTGTAGACGGAATTGGTCAGATTGCATACGCGTGCTAAATTCACTCGCGACAGCTGAATTTACCAAACCAGACATGTGAACTTTGTTTCAAACCATACAAAGACTTCCGAAGACAACAAGAAGGTTTAAATATATCCCCAGAAGAGTATCTTTCATCTTATATTGATGACATTATCAAATATGCCCTTATGTGTATTCTAACTTGAGAGGACCATAATCTGTTTATGTACTTATTTAGTCATTCCAACCCTTCTCATTTAGTTCACTCATATTTAAGGCATTGTAAGTGGTAGAAATATTTGCACTTTCTTACTTTTTTCTGTTTATGGAAAATCTGAGGTTTAGGTTCTAGTTTTGGAAATTTAATCAAAATTTACATGTATCTGAAAATTCCTGTGATTATTGTTGTTGATGCAAAATAACCCTAGTTACCTTATCTGAAGATAGCACACTGAATTTTCTTGTTTGCTCTAGCAACTGAATGTTTCTAATGGTTTGTAGAGTTCCAGTAACATATCAATGGTATTCACAATGTGAAGTTTGTCATTTAAATCATTCAGGACTTCATATGCAAGAAAGGGATTGGTTTCATCCGTATTGATGGGAACACGCTTTCCAGAGATAGACAATCCGCTGTATTGTCTTTCAGATCATCGACAGAGGCATGTCTTGCACTCTTCTTTGCTGCCATTGTCTCTGATCAATGTGCGTTGCACCTCTAATTTATCAATTTATGTTCTAATTCATTTTTGAAGGATTTTTAATAGTCTGTGGCAATATGAAGCGTAATAATATGCTCATACCTTTGATGAATTTCTCATCTCTTGCTGCATTGTCCTATGGTGAGTCCCTGTGGGAGATTGTTTTTTCTCTTGTTGGCATTTCCTGGGTCTCCCCCAAGACGGTTAAGGAGGCCTTAAGTAGCTGGAAGGGCTCTTTTGCGGTGAAAAAAATGTCGAAAATTCTGGAAATCTGTCCCCCTTTGTATTTTTTGGACGATATGGAATGAGAGAAATCGTATAGCTTTTAGAGATGGGGCTTTGGCTGTACATAGGTTAAAACATTCTTTTGTATCTAATTTATGGAGTTAGATAACTGTGCATGGGAGGCTTGCACCAGCATAGGTTTCACCCAGATGGTGGCCTCAATTGAGGGTGGTGAGAGTTTTTTGTTTCTCCTTCTTTTTGTGCTGGCTGCTTGAATACTTCATGTATGCTTTGTAGCTTTCTTGCTTGGCTTATGTATCAAAAAAAAAAAAAAAAAAAAAAAACCTTTGATGAATTTCAAGTATTTTTTTTATCCATTAACTGCCATGTGATGCTTTCTTAGTTTTGATTGCCTGAATTTACATTCCCTTGGAAGCACGGATCAATATGTTAATAGAAAAAATGCAGAATGAGATCAAGTAAATTTAGCAATACTTTTGTTGGTGTTTCCTCATTATCATAAGTGTGGTTGATCTTTTGAATGTGCTGGCTGTCATTTTTTTGGGCTTATAACAATTCTATTATCTCTGTCATTCAGGTGAAGATTGCAATAATTGGTATAACTGCTGGTGGTGTTGGACTTGATTTCTCATCAGCACAAAATGTTGTGTTTTTGGAGCTTCCTCAGTCCCCATCTATAATGCTTCAGGTGTATTAAACAATACCTTTTCTGTTTAATTTTGGCGAGTCTGACTCTTCATCTTTTAATGAAATAATTGGAGTACGTTTCTGAAGTTCATCTTTTGGATTTCTGGTTTAGTAAAGGGTTAACTGTTCTCTAAGCTCTGTTGTGTGTTTTTGGCCGATTCTGAGAATAGTTTTTGAAAGTTGTTTTCTCGAATAAATGTTTACTAGGGTACTTGAAATGTTTCTAGCCTATTTCTAATGTTTTTAAATATGTTCCAAAATAATTTTTGTATTTAATGTTTTGTTTTTAATCATTCTCTAAATTGGTATAAATATTTTCCAAAAGTAATCATAAAAAAAAGAAAGTGAAAACAACTACAAAATGTTCTTTAAGAATACCATGATTTTTTGTTTTAAAAAATCAAAAATAGAAATCTGATTGTTAAATGTGTTTCCTTGTTTTTGTTCTAGAAGACAAAAAACTGTTTTTTGAAACAATTGCTAAACAGGGCCCTAAACCTTTTTCTTGGAAAGCTCAGGCATTCCAGATTTCAAGATGTTCTATCAGATTTGTTCTATACCCCAAGTCAAGCGTTCCATCTTCAGAAGCGATGATTTGGCTGTCAACCCTGCTCTATTTACCCTGTTCTTGACTAGATGATTCCAATTTTGCTAAGATGCAAACTAGTTGAATTTATACTGTGAGCTTATATATTAACTTAGAAAGGGTAAACTTTGCAAGGAATTTCTAAGATTAGCTACACTTTATGGGTCAATATGCTGGATTTTCGAGCTACTGATTCATTAATTAATTTTTTTTATATGGGCAAAAGCAAAAATATATTAAACCATCAAAAGAAAGCTGGGGGTAACCTAGAGTATACAGGAGATATACTGAAGGGGCCCAAGGAGTTTCTCAACTTCTGTGGTTAAAAGATTACTTTAAGACATTTAAAAATTAAATGGGATGGCCTAATAAGACTTTACTGCAAGAATAAATTTACAATCAGTATTTCTGGATATGAGAAATCATTCTCCAATAACGATTAAGCAACTTTCCTCCACCTGGTAACTTGAGAAATGTGCACGAGGAATCACTCTCCATCATCATAGTCCTTGTTGAGGATTAGTTTCCTAATAAGATCTGGATTCTTTTCCTTTTTCTAACCTTCTTCGGTTTTCTTACTCTACTCTAATTTTGTTTCTTTCTCGTCCTCTTCTATTATGTTTAAATATGTGTATTCCCTTGTATTATTTATCAATGAAATAAGAGAATTCCTTTTCTTTTTTCATGGCACTAGAGCCAGAAAGAGATTAGGAAGATTAGGGTTAGGGTTTCGCCGTGTAGTCAATTCCGGCAATCCATCGAGTGGTTGTGTCTCACTCTGGTCAGATCGATTTCATCGTTAAACCCTTTGAAAGCCTCTGCCAACGTTGGATGACCTCATTGCCAACGAACTTTTCTGATCGGCCCACCACAACACCCCCCACCCCAACACCCACCAGACTCGTCGGAACCCGCCTACCCGCCTAGAGGAAGGATCTTAGGCATCAAAGTTCCCAAGTGCGTGATCTTCGTGGCCCTTTGTCCTCGAACCAGCATGGCTCACTTTCACGATGATGCACCTCCATTAATACTTATCGCCGATCGTAACAAATACTCATGTCCTTGGTTCCTATTCGAGCCTACATTTGCACCTTTTTCATGTTTTTGTGTTCAATAGCCCTTTCCTCCTAGGATTGAGTATATCTATAACAAGCTTGGTGCTTATGACTTGTATGCTCTAACTTGAGGTGGAGTGTTGAGGTTCTTTATAGGACTTGGATTCTTTTCCATTTTCTAACCTTCTTCAGTTTTCTTATTCTATTCTATCTTGTTTTTCCTGGCATCCTTTTCTGTGTGTATAAATATATTGTATTCCCTTGTATTATTCATCAATAAAATCAGAGAATTTCTTTTCTCTTTACAGTCCTAATCCCAAAGAAAGCTAATCCCCCTAGAACCTGCAACTTAGACTCTAGTCTGGTTCTATAGCTGTTGACCATCCCAATCTTTGCTGTAACCTGAGACACGTGCATGAGGTGTCACCGCTTCCTATTAATCTAAAGCTGATCTCGCAAAACCTGCAAGTTAAGACTCTAGTATGGTTTCGCAGATACTGACCATCCCAGTCTTTGCTGGTTTCATTAGTGAAATAGCCTTCTCCTATGGTAGTTCAATATCCATCTTTAGCTATCAACTTGGTATACTTATAGCGTCATCAGCCTTTTAATTTTCACTGAGATAGACCTGTTTATAATCTAGAGGTATATATGCCTCTGGCATCTTGAACAAATTGCTTTCTGATCCCTGCTGGCTGCTAATAAGATGATGGGGATAAATAACAAAATTGAATGGGAGATCAAGGACTTTTGATAACTTTTTGTTATCTATATATTCTCTATGTAAAAATACTATATGCTTCTATCTGGATGACCCATACATTGTCTAATACTTTATATTTAAATATAAGCAAAAGTGAATTTTTCTTGGAGGATGGTTGGCTAATACTTGAAACTTGATATGTAGCTAAAACCATCTACATTTGGCTCTTTTTAACTCAGTGTATAGTACCTTAGATAGAAATTCAAATGATTATGTGCCAAAGTTTTTGGCTGATTTGTATGTATATGGTGCTTTCTACTTATTTTGTAGGCTGAAGATCGAGCTCATAGGCGAGGTCAAACCAATGCAGTCAACATATATATTTTTTGTGCCAAGGTGCTTAGTTCTTTTAAAGATTTTTGTTAAAACATGTTAGACACTTTTTTCCCCATTAGATTTATTTATTTATTTAATTAAAGGATCAAGAACAAGAACTCCTTTATCTGACATACTTAGTTTATATTTGAGTTAATTTTTCCCATATTACGAGGATATGGATAGTCACAGCGGAAATTGAACAAAAGTTTATCGTGTTTCATATACAACAAACAAATGTATTGGCCCATACAAAAATTAGCGGTAATTCTTTTTCCATTCTGATAGGAAATATAAAATCACCCTAACAACGCTAGTTACCGATTGGAGTTGTCCCAATATGTGCGAATAATATAGAATAACGAGGAGAGCCCTTATGGCCTAACTTAAGTGGTAAAAGGTTGGGATAGGGTAATGGGAGGTTCCAAGTTCGAGTCCCAATGTGGACAAAAGAAGAAAAATACAAAAAATTCTACCTATAAAAAATATATAATAATGGGGAGAGTTCTTGAAAAAGGTTGTGAAGAAAAATCTCCTTTAGTTAAACTATTCCGCAAAAAAATCCTTTAAAGCAATTGATTACCGTTAACAAAAGATACATTATGGAAAAGTACTTATATTGATCGTGGCTAGCAAATTAACTAAACTAGGGGGGTTGTAATTGGACAATTTTAAAATTAAAAAAATAATTTGATAATCCCTTAATTGAGCTTTTGGTTTGTTAACCTAGGAATCATGATGTGAAGTGCTTTCAAGTTTCACTCCTGAGTTAAAAGTCCTTCATTGTCGACTCTTAATTGTTTCTTTCTATTTCTCCATCAGACTTGTATAGCCCACCTTCATCCCTGTAATCGCCCTTGTGCCATCATTGCAAACCATAGATTGTGAACTCATTATAGATGTATTTCTCTCAAATCCTCTTCTTTCCCTTAGTCAGGACCTTGAAGGTCACCACCTCAAACCCTCAGTTGAAACCTTTGCTTTCATTATATCTCTTGCACCTTTAATGTTAGAAATACGTCATTTCTCCCTTGGACTTTTGTGTTTTCTTTAATTTTTAATCTTAGATTTGAAAATGCTAGATATGCCTCCTACTATTATCACTGCTCAATTTGGGAAAGTGATAACCAGTCACATTTGTCAGTTATGAAATAAACTATCGAATTCTCATTTGATACCAATTACAATCCTAGGATCCTTTTAAATATGTGGCCGGCATTCCAGTCCACAAAGCAAGGAGAAAATTTAGGAAAAAACTACCAATAACTACCAAAGCAACCATAAGATAGGTTACACTTTTCTTGTAGGAAAACTATCAGTAACTTCTGAAAAGCAACTATCAGATCAGATTAATACCCCATTTTAATCCTAGGAAATTATGAATATTTTCTACAAATTCCATTGATGTCCCCCCTCAAATTGATGCAGGTAAGTCTATCAGCATCAATTTGCTACTGAGAAATTGGTGTCGTTGGTGTGTTAAAGTATTTGTAAAGACATCAACTAGTTGAAGATTAGTAGTAAGATGAGGAAGAGGGATAGCCTTCTGAATAAAGGCCTCATAGACTTCCTGACGGTATAGGCAACATGAATGAGAGTAGAATTTTGAGCTTTTCTCCATGACGGCATGTATAATAATGGAAGCATTCTTCACGAGAAGCTCCCTTATACAAATATCCAATAGAGGAACTGTATCTCTATTCATTAAATTGGACCTAACTGCTTCAAACTCCCCTCTTAACTTCATTACAAAGTGGTCACGCTTGCTAGTCTCATGCACACTTTGGATAGCAATGAGTCCTTCAAGAGGAACTCTTGCATATACAATATCAGTGTACTTAGTCCAAAGATTCTCAAAGGAAGATTAAAAATCTTGCATTGACATACTGCCTTGAACAAGTTGACTCAACTCGAGTTGCAATTGAAACCTTTGTGTTGTGTTGCTTTGATTGTAAACTTTCTTCAAGTAACCCACCAGATTTCTCTAGAGGTTTTATAAGGCTTAAGATTGAAGTATGGACGGTTCCACACTTCCACGAATCCATGACATAATTTGAGCATCCTTCACCTCCCATTTCACATAATTTTCCTTCTCCTTCTCTCTGTCAAGTGTAGGATCCATCCCATCAATATGACTCCATAATTTATTTCCCTTGACAAAGATTTGAAATTGGAAATGCTACAGGAGATAGTTCATCATTAAATTGAACGAGAAAATGTTCATGTCGTTCTAAGGACATAGTTAATTTGAAACAAGAACTAAGGAATGAAAACATAAGGTAATGAGAACACGAGATGAAATGATTTGAGTTTGGCTTTGACCTGCCATAATCAATTATGAAATAAATTACTGAATTCTCATTTCATACCAATTACAATCCTAGGATCCTTTTAAATATGTGGCTGACATTCTAGTCCACAAAGCAAGGAGAAATTTTCAGAAAAAAACTCCAATAACTACTAGTAACTATCAAAACAACCATAAGATGAGTTACAACTATTCATGTAATCATATGGAAGAATGAATTTTTAATAGCAAATTCCATGGACAACATTAGGGGAAAATCACAGAATGTTTGAATGACATGAAATTAATGGAAAGAATTGTTTAACTTAGTCAGAATTTGTTCCTATTTTTATGAAGGGAAATCAAGTCATCTCCTAGGAATGAAATTGAAGAGAGGAGACCCTTGATTTGATACTTGATACGAGTAAGACTCAATGATTATGATATGGTTGTGGAATTTAATGACATCTAAAATCAGTAATAAATGTATGTTTGTAACCCACTAGTAAGGACATTTGAGATGTTGCTCACCTAACATACTTGTAGGTAAGGTTGGAAATATAAGTTTCGACGGATATATCAGTACTTGGATTTTACGAATATATTGGAGATATATCCGTGGATATTTTTACATGAGTATCAATATATAGGAAATTAACAAAAATACTTTGAAATTCATGGAAATACTTTGTAAAAATGATATTAATAATCAAATATACACGTTAAGATTACATTGCAATGAGCTTTTAAAGCCAAAATGAAGATCGATGTGGCTTCATTGCAACATTTGATGAAGGGATCCCATCTTGGTGAAGACAATACTCATACTAGTTAATGGTGTTCCGATAATATTGATTATAGGATCAAACATGCCATGCATAAATGTCTTGACTTGTACCCACAATCTTTGCAATTTAATTCTAGCTGTTGGATTTAATTTTGGTGCAAATCTGACTGTTAGATCTTCTTTAAACCATTGGGATCAAGTCAGGATTTAAAATCTGACCGTTGGATCGCAAATCTGATCGTTGGAGAGCATTGAGAACCGGGTGAAATCACGGGTGGGCCGTCACGATCAAAGCCGAAGGTGAATCAGCCGCTTTTTTAGTCGAAATAGGCGTTGGGAAATTTTCAAAACACGGGTGCAATCTGGGCTGTTAAATCATCTGCAGGAAGATCTCGACCGTTGGATGTCTTTGGATATATCTTGATATATCCCCGATATATCCCATTATATCTCCGATATATCCCGATAGGCGATATATCTCGATATTTTACCGAAAATTTAACTGCTTCCTCCTTCACACTCGCATGTTCCACAAACGCGACATTTCCTCGATGTTTTGGTTATCAATTGATATATCGGCGATATTACCGACATTTTCCCGAAACTTCGTCCGGTCGATTATCGATTTGCCGATATCTCTTTGAACCTCATCGATATTTGATATATCAACCGATATATCCGAAATTTTTAACCCTGCTTGTAGGCAGTTGATGCAGCTCAAGAATATGTGTTAAAGGCATGATATTAATATTAAACCAAAATCTTACAAGTTTGAGCTTTTTGGAGAGTCGGTCGTTTAACATGGTATCAGAGCTTGGTTTGGCAAGAGGTCTTAGGTTCGAATCACCTCTTAGCAATTTATTTCCCATTTGTTGATTTGAAAGTCCGTGGAGGACTCTATTTGGTTTATTTGACTCTCCATGTGTGAGTATGAAACTGCATGTGAGGGTGGGTGTTAAAGACATGATATTAATATTAAACCCAAATCTTACAACCTTGAGCTTTTAGGCAAGTTGGTCGTTTAACAATATAAAATAAAAGTAAGGACCATATAGCAAAACAATTAATATGCTGAAAATCTATAGCATCAAAAAGCACTAAGTTCATTGTTTTTTTAGTTGGTCTTGATGCCGACTTTGATCAAATTAAACTCCAAATACTTTAACAAATAACTCTCAACTTTGAATGAGACTCTCTATTATATGAGTAGAAGTGTTATAGTCAAGGAAGCACAAACAGGCCTACAAGGTGAAGTGTCCGAGTGTCTGGACACGCATTGGATATGTGTCGGACACGCCACGTGGCGTGCCGTTGACCAGATGAGAAGTTAAAGGCTTCGGACACGGCCAAGACATGGACAAGACATGGCCAGGACACAGTTAGACATATTTCATGGGTTTTTCTCTTTGTTATTTTTTTTAAATTATGGGCTAACATTCTGAAGCACATTCTGATCTAGCCCAATTCTTAAAAAACCATAACCTTACAGATTATTTGGCTATTTTCTTCATGACATACGAGATATCGGTGAATATTTTTACAAAAATATTGGTAAAGAAAAAAGTATATAAAATTTGATGAAAATATTTTTAAAAAGTCTAAAAATGACCAAATTAAGCAAAAATACATGTGTTAAAGACAATATTCTTATTTAGTTGTCAAAAAAATTCATGTTTAATGCCAAAAATGCCAAAATGAAGATTGACATTGCAATGAAAAATTATTCAAATATTTAAACCTTATTTAAGATAAAATTAAAACATGAATTTCGGATAATGATCATAATTATTAAATTAACTATTCAAAATCAAGTTTTTCACAACCATCTTGTCCCGGGGCTAAAGAACTAAAATAATCTTTTAATTAAATGGCTTTTTAAATATCATATACTAATTACATTTAAAAAAAAAAAATCATATGTAATAACTGAATTAGTTTTAGTATTATTTATGCTAGTCTTTGAATATTTGTAAGAACAATGTTTGAACACTTGTTTTTTATTAGTTTTAATTTCTTTAAGGATAATATTTGTAAGGATAATTATTTTTTATTATTTTATTATGTCGTGTCCTTACTTTATCCGTGTTCTAGTTTTTTGGAATTTTCCGTGTCCTCGTATCCCGCCGTGTTGTATCCCTGTGGCTGTGCTTCCTATGTTATAGTATTGTAGAATTAGAAACTAGTTGGAAAAAGAAAACATGTATTCATGTAGAGTTAGGAAACTTCATATTCTTTCCTATTTGGTTTGAGATTGTCTTGTATATAAGTAGGTTGTTTGGGATCAATGAAAATTACAATTTTTTTCTTTCAATTGTCTCTGATTACATGGTATTAGAGCATGGTTTTCAATTTGCCCTAGGAAAGGCAAATTTTGTTTTTGATAATTTTCAGAAGAATCCTAGAGGGCCGTTGTAGGTAGAGTTTTGAAACACCACGTTATGATGGTCCGTGAGTCACACAGCCGGCACAGGGAGGAGCGTTGGCTTAAGATTAGCATGTCCCCAAAGTCAGATAGCCGGAGGAGAGGCGCGTGAGTCTCACGCGCGGGTTTTCTGTTTGTCGCAGTTCCTCACACTCTGGCGCATGAGGGCGCATGGCTACCTCGGCCCGACAGATTCCCTCACCTTGGTCCCCAGTGCGAAAGTCCTCCGATGCCTCCCATTAGGGGCTCGAATAGCGTCTTTTGACCAATTTCATGTTCGGAAGCCCTGTTATTTGGAAGTTTTGTGACTTGTTTGACATTCAGTAGCATCAATTGGTGTTTTATGGTTTGTGGCGAAATCTGTCGTAAGTACTTCTTTTAGAGAAAAAAGTGGGGTAGCCCTGGTTTTTTTCCCTCGAGATCCTATTTGCCGAGTGTTGGTTTGATCTTCAAAGGTGTGTTTGAGTTAAATCTGCTTCTATGACTGACAAGAAATCCTTAAGAGAAGTTGTGTGTCATTATTGCCATAATCCAAGGCATGTACGCCGAAATTGTAGGAAGTTGCAGAATAAAAATCGAAGATTTCAGTCTATTCATTATTAGAATTCACTTAAGTCTGCATATACTTATATCACTACACTCGTCGAGTAAGGTAAAACCAACACCTGTTTTATTTCCTCTTTGTCCACATGGGTCATTGACTATGGAGGCATTGATCACATGACAGGTAATCCCAGTTTATTTACTACGTTTTAGTCACACCCTTCTACTTCTACTGTTACCCTTGCAGATGAGTCAACATCTTGTGTCCTTGGGTCAAGGACAATTCATCCAACTCCTATAATCACTTTGACCTTTGTTATGAGTTTACCACAATTTTCTTTTAATTTAATTTGATTTACGTAGGTAAACTCACTTTCGTATCCGCAATTGCGAGTATCTCATTCTTTCATGCTTATTGTTTGATTCAAGATCTTTTGATGAAGCAGATTATTAGTAGAGAGGACCGAGTGCGGGGTCTGCGTCAGCAACCAGAGGTGCCAAAGTCTGTTGCTTGTTTTGAAGTTGTTACCCCATTCGAATTTCATTGTTGCTTAGGCCATCATTCTCTCTGTCTGTTGAAGAAGCTATATCCTCAGTTTTCTAGCCTATCCTCATTGAACTGTGAGTCCTAGAGTCAATAAACGAGCTTATGCCCCTTTTGTGTTAGTCAATTATGATGTTTGGGGTCCTTGTCCAGTTATGTCTCCCATTGGGTTTAAATATTTCGTTACCTTTATGGATGATTTCTCTCGTGTCCCTTGGCTTTATTTAATGAAAAGTCGCTTTGAGCTTTTTTCTCATTTTAGTGCCTTTTGTACTGAAATTCAAACACAATTTCACATCCTTTGTTCAAACGTGAAGTGATAATGACAAGGAATATTTGTTGGAACCTTTTCAATCTTTCATGTTACAACATGGGATTCTCCATTAGACCTCGTGTGTTGATACACCCTCTTAGAATGGGGTAGCTGAGAGAAAGAATAGACATCTTCTTGAGACTGCCCGGGGCCTTTTGTTCAAAATGAATGTCCCTAAACATTTTTGGGTCGATACAGTTTCCACAACTTGTTTTTTTATTAATAGGATGCCCTCATCGGTTCTTAATTGGGCTACTCCTTACCACCAGTTGTTTCCAAATAAGTCATTGTTCCCTATTGATGCCAAGGTATTTAGATGCACATGCTTTGCTCGAGATGTTCGTCCTCAAGTCTTTAAACTTGATCCGAAGTCCTTAAAGTGTATCTTTGTGGGATATTCTCGTGTTAAAAAAGGGTATAGGTGTTATTGTCCCACTCTTCGACATTACTTTGTATCTACTGATGTTACATTCTTTGAGACTACCCTGTTTTCCTTTTCTTCGCCTGTTACAAGTCAAGGGGAGGATGATCATTTATTGGTGTAAACTGTTTCCTCACTAGCTTCATCGGCTCCTACTCCAGCACATGTTCCTATCAAACTTCCCATTGCTCAGGTATACTCTCAGCGCTAAAACCCTCCAGTCTACAGTCGGCAGAAATTTGCTGTCGTCAGCATCCGGTCCAGGAGTGATGATCTTGGAGTGCTCTCGTAAAGGTAAACATTAGTGTGCTCACCGATCTTCGTTTTGTTTCCTATAATACGTTTAATAAATACACCTCTTGTTCCTTTATTGCATCCTTGGATTCTATCTCTCTTTCTAACACTGTCGGTGAGGTTTTATCACTCCTTGGTTGACATAGTGCTATGGTGGAAGAAATGCAAGCTTTAGTTGACAATAATACATGGGACTTGGTGCCTTTAGCTACTATAAAGAAGGCTATTGGTTGTCGTTGGGTGTTTGAGGTGATGGGTCTATTGCTAGATTGAAGGCTCGTCTTGTTGCTAAGGGTTATGCTCAGACTTATGGGTGATTGATACGATACATTTTCTCTATGCGAAGTTGACATTTGTTCGTTTGTTCAACTTCCTTCTTTATCTGCAGTTAGGACTTGCATCAACGTCTTAAAGTGCCTTTCCTACATGGAGATCTTCAGGAAGAAGTTTACATGGAGCAACCTTCGGGGTTTGTTGCGCAGCGGGAGATAGGGAAAGTGTGTCATATTTGGAAATCTCTGTATGGTTTGAAACAAAGTCCTTGTGTTTGGTTTAACAAATTCAGTAAGGCAGTTGAGACATTTGGCATGCAGAAGAGTAAGTTTGACCACTCTGTCTTCTATAAAAATTCCAGTTCTTGTATTATTCTATTGGTAGTGTATGTAGATGATATTATATGCAGGGGTAGCTCAAAAGAATTATAATTATCTAAAAATCCTTTCACTAAAAATCGGGTTTCATAAAGTTCAGATATTAGTATTTCTTGGGGTGTTGATCATGAGAAATGGCAGGAATGTTATCTCTACGGAAATATGTACTTGGTATGTTATCTGAGACAAGGAAATTGGGCGCCAAACCATGTAGTACTCCTATGGCTCCTAATGTACAACTCACTAAGGACGGAGAACTATTTGAAGATCTTGAGAGATACAAAAGATTGGTTGGGAAATTGAATTACCTTACAGTAACTCGCTTAGATATTGCTTATTCAGTAAGTGTTTGGTCAGTATATGTATGTCTCTCGTAGTCGAGTCATTGAAGCGTTGTGAAGCATATCCTATCTTCTTGAAAAGCTCTGAGTGGAATGTGTGTGTAAACGTAGACATACTATGAAATTGGTGGCACTGATATGATGGGCGGGATCTAAGGAAGACGGAGATCACGGGATATTGTGTCTTTGTTGGAGGAAATCTGGTCTCATGGAAGAGTAAGAAGCAAAGTGTTGTCTCGCGGTCTAGTGTGGAGTCAGAGTATCGAGCCATGACACAATCTGTATGCGAGATCATGTGGATACGTAAGTTATTGATGGAAGTGGGCATTGGATCTTCATTTCTAGCGAAGCTTTGGTGTGATAACCAAGCTGCCGTGCATATAGCATCTAACCTAGTATTTCATGAACGAACCACACATATTGAGATAGATTGTCATTTTGTCAGGTGAGAAGATCTTTATTAGGGTTGATTTTACCACGGGATATGTAAAAGCGAAACGATTAGGAGATATTTTCACAAAACCTTTGAGTGGAGATCGGTTAAGTTATCTTTGTAACAAGTTGGGCATGATCAACATTTATGCTCCAACTTGAGGGAAAGTGTTATAGTATTGTAGAATTAGAAACTAGTTGGGAAAAGGAAACATGTATTCATGTAGAGTTAGGAAACTTGATATTATTTCCTATTTGGTATGAGATTGTCTTGTATATAAATAGGTTGTTTGTGATCAATGAAAATTACAATTTTTTCTTCAATTATCTCTAATTACAAGAAGAAAGCAGGAGAAGTGTCATGCTAGAAGCTCAGAATTTGGAAGGCTTGGCTTCGGTAGCTAACTAGGGAAATGGTCAAAAGATAAGCAACTCGATAGCAAAAGGGTTGGTTGGCTAAGGGTCCCACATCAGGATTACACGGATAACTTGTGGTGTGTTTACTGGCATAAGACAAGACATACACAGGAGGATGCTGGAAACTCCATGGTAAAGCCATCAACATCTGGGGAAGAATAAGGCTGCAAAAGAAGGACAATAGAGGGATACTGGGCAAGCATTCTTGTCTCTGTAAAATCAGTTGAAGAGACATCCTTACAACAAAGTACATCCAGTCAGGATGAGATTACAATTTGAGTATTTTGTTAGGATTTCTTGAGACACCTTTAGGTACCTGCTGGTTAGCACATTCAAGTAAGTTTTCTATTTTGTTGATTAAAAGCCTTGTATGAAACCTTTGCTAATTCTTAGATTATAGATTCAGGTGTCACAAATTTAACAACTATAACCCCTGTCAAACAATGAAGTAAAACTGTCATGGTTGATGGTTCACCTTCACTGTTGCGGGATTAGGAGATGTTTATGATAGTCTTGTACTCACACTTAGGAATGTGCTTCATGTTCCAATGTTGTCCATTAATCTTGTCTTATAAGAAACCTTACACAAAATTTGTGTTGCAATATGGTTTTTAGCACTCTACTTACCATGTATCACAGGACCACAATTTAGGGATGATAACTTACAATTTATTTCAGGACCATAATTTAGGGATGACAATTTAGACTTATTTAGGAATGGAATAGGCTATACTATCTTGAGACATAAAGCTAATCATTCATTTCTCTTTACTGCACCACATCTTTTCAATAAAGAAAAAATTTAGCTTCATGATCAAAGTTTTGGATATTTGTCATTTAGAACTCTTATAAACTAGTTTCTATTCAGGAGATTATATGTTGAGAGTTTTCAGTGTGATGCATATAAATTGGCCAAAAACAAGTGCATTACCTTACTATCTAGGAATTAAAAAAGGTTTTCAAATCCTTTTCATCTAATCCATAGTGAGATTTAATGTCCTTACACTGTTCTTATTATATTGGGATCACATTGTTTTGTCTTTATTGATGATTGTAGTAGGGTCTCCTGGATCTTCCTACTCGAGCACAAAATGTGAGTCGAATTCTCCTAAATTTCATGGTAAAAAACTAGTTTGGTGTCAAAATCAACAGGTTTTGATTTTAATAAATTCCTAACTCAATACTTTCAATAGGAAAGAATAACTCATGAGTCATCTTGTGTAACCACTCCACAACAGGCTGGAGTTGTTAAGAGGAAAAATGACTACCTACTTGATACAACTTGACCATCTTTGTTCTAAAAAAAATGTGCCTAAATTTTATTGTATGGTTATAAAGTTAAGGAAATAATTTGACAATCCCTTAATTAAGGTGATCTAATGTAGTTAGACCAAAGGTTCCTATTTTTTTGTGTTAGGAATAATTGTATATATATGGTCTTGTACAGATTGAAATCAATGAATAATTATTCTTGTTATTACTTCCAAATTTCTTCAAACATGCTCTCTGCTAAATGAATCTAGTCCCTAAAAACACATTGTTCATTATAGATTTTAACTTAAAGATGTAGTTCACTTTGATATCAAAAGTCCCCCTATTTTGCAAATGCAGGAATGAAAATTTTGAGGAGTTGCTCTCCAGACAACATCTTTTGTCCATGGACCTTGTCAACCTAACATAAATTCCCTGACTGAACCTGGGAACCTAATGTACCTCAAAGTTGTGAAGACTAAGGAGCATGATAGTTGATACTTACAGTAAATTACCCTTTTCCTTGCATTTAGTCTCTAAAGGAGTTGCTTCAAAACTTGTTTTTCTTTCTTAGCTAAGTTGATAATTGTCTTCTATGACAATATTTAAATAAATTGTCCCTTATATTGCCAATTATAGTGCTTGACTTCTGTATTTTGTTTATTTTTGGATAGACACATGACACATCTTCTGGTAGTCTTTATTGGTTCTGAAGCATGAGTATTATTTTGTTTATAAAGACTGAGCTGCAATTCTCTGGTCATGTCAGGTGGAGGATATTTCTTATCTACAAACTTCTTGTAAAACTGATGGGAGTTTTGAAAGTAGGAATGTGGGCCATGCAGCAGGTCGTAATATCTCTACTGAGCTAATAAAGTTGTCAAACACTGGCTTAGCTCAGGACACACAAACTCATGAAGCATATCTTAAAATATCTGAAACAATTAATGATAGATTGGAAAGCCATGGTGAAACTGGTGGTTGTTCAACCAGGACTGACAATCTTCAAACTGAGGCATGATTTTAACATTCAAAGAAGTATTTCCTAGTATGCAGTTTATATCTGCTCCTAGTTTTTCACTATCTCAAATTTGACAGGCTGATACCACCTCTGATATAGAAAAGCTGGAAATTTCTGTTTCAAGTGGAGAATTAGAAGGAAATGCTGTTACCCTAGGCAGAGTTTCTTCTTGCAAGTTGAGCAAACAAAGTGAAGAAAAGGATGAAATGCATAAGGTATAGCCTCAATGATTCTTGTCCCTTCAGGTTTAACTGAAGACTTCACTTGTTTCAGGGAAGGCTTAGAGAGTTCCTTTCTGAGTTTGAGCATGCAGGCAGACAAAATCTTTCCTGGAACATCAGTAGCAGATGAAGATGAACCTCTTCAGAAAATTGACATGGATAGAAGTTACCCTAACCAAGTGGACTTTCTGCGCTTTGAGGTAAGAGATTGATACCCAGTCTCTTTAACCCAATTATTGGTTTGCTTCCTAGATTTATATTTACCAGTAGCAGGTATCATAATAGCAATAGATTATAAATAAAACATCTCATCATCTAGAGATAAAGGAAGACCAATACAAGGAAGGATGAGATATCCTTCAAGTGAACCACAAATTAGCAAAAAAAAAAAAAAAAACTATCAGAATGTGATCAGTCGATATTTGAGAGATAGAGTAGTCTATTATGTATCGCACAAATTAATTCATATATTTGTGATTTAATTTTCCCCATAGTTGAAATAGATGATAAATTCATATTTGAAGCTATAAAGCTCTAAGTGTTGCCTAGACCTTGAACTTTTGCCCTATGGCCCATACAAACTACTAACAAAATTATTTAGAACTTTCCCCAATATTTGTAAAACATTTCTAGAATTTCTTTACAAACACTAAAGGAGTATTGATTTATTGTTTTTGTATCAGTTGAAGTATTCAGCTGATGTTACATTATTACCAACTAACCAAGACCTAAATGCTAAATATGAGTTTGGGATACATAGAGCTGAGCACATTATTGTGGTTTCATCTAGAACTACTAAAATTTTCATATCCCATATCTACGGAAATTAAAATATTTCCTCATTTTTTTTCCACAATTTTTGAAATTTTGGCTATAACGTTACACCTGATGCTAACATTATATAGGTAGTGCTCCAACGGTGTTTAATATGTGTAACTTTTAGCTTATAATATGTCATCACAGAATGTTCGTGAAATGCTTAGTAAATATGTGTTGTTTTTGGAATTGTTTCCAAACACCTAGGCTTATAACAGGGAAACTTGATGTAGTCTGCTTGAAATTCTATCTTTCATTTTATCATTTGAACAGCCAGTTGGTTGCGGATAATGTTCTATGAAATACCAATATTTCATCTATTTCAAGTGAATGTTATAGAATTTGCATAAATGTGGAGAGGGCTCAAGCAATGAGATGGATGTTTGTTTATTCCTGCTTTTCAGGTGAGTCAATATACTGGAAGGATCCACTTATATTCTTGCATTCCAGGGATAGATTCAAGACCAAGGCCACTTTTTGAAAATTTCCGACCAGAGGACCTTGATCCACTAAATCCAAATGGTGCCAACCATAGCAAGAAGACAACTGTTGTGGTTGTGAAGGATAACCCTGCATACAGGGATGCTCTTTTGGCATTCGTCAAGGAGTGGAACAATTTAAGGCCCATCCAACAAAAAAAATTGCTTCAAAAGCCTCTGCAACTTCCTTTAACTGTTGAATTGTGCACCACCTGAGTGAAGGCATTAACCACTAGTCATGTATGTATGCATGAACTCAATACTCTCAGTTTTTTTGCTTTGTGTTTTTTTTTTTATTCTCTTTTCCTTTTACGTGTAGGCGATATCTATTACTAGTTTGACTTGGGTAAAAAATATGGTTTCTTTATAACAGGGACTACTGAAGGGGGGAAGTAAGCGCCGTACTACGCCTTTGGATGATATAAGCTATCCTTTACCACCAAATGCGGTCTGGAAAAAGGTCTATCTTTGTAGTGGCTATGGGAAAAGGATGAAAGAGTATACTCAGGGTTGGACCTTGATGGATGAACCACTCTGTAAACTCTATCCAAACACCTTACAAGTAAGTAAAGAAGATCGTGGTCTCATGCTATAAATATTTTTTATTATATTCATTATTTTCTTCATTTACAGAAACAGCAATTCAAGACACCTGATTTTTTTGAGGATCTTTTTTGTACTCTGGGATGCTATGAAGAATATCGTATAAGAACAAGTAACAGATCCTTCGCCAGGTTAGAACTTCATCTGATATGATCAACCAGATGTTATCTAGTCTCCATTTAGATTTGACTCCTGCAGATGGAGTTTATGGTGATGATCCATTATATATTTGTCTGAATCCATTGTTTTGGATTGTATGTGTATTAATTTAAAGTAACAAATCTCAAATTCCTAGGAACTTTTCCAAATAGAGCATGGCGTTTGCACAAGTTGCCATTTAGACTGCCACAAGCTTGTGCAGTTCATAAAACCTTTATCATTAACAAGGCGTGGGTATATTGAAAAGCTACCAAGGTTGTAGTGAGGAAAAATTTGTAGTATAATTAAGTCAATGTAACATGTTAAGATTTTATATATATGTTTGATAAGTAATGTTATAAATTTATGCAAACTACATAACTGCAATCATTTTGAGCAAAATAGAAATTGTTATTTTTCTATATGCCTCTGTTAAACGACCAATTATTCTAAACTCAAAAACTTATGATTTGAATTTAATATGAATATCATGCATATTACCACCTCCTCACATGCATGAGGCTCCATCCGCGCACGTGGGGAGTCAAAGTCCGTTATGGACTTTCAAATTTGCAAGGAGAGGGTTTGAACCCGGGATCTCCTGCCAAACCAAACTTTGATACCATGTTAAATGACCAACTCTCCTAAAAATTCAAGCTTGTAAAGATTTGGATTTAATATGAATATCATGATTCTTAATAGCCTCAAGGTTGATAGCAATTTTTTTTTTCTTACATATAAAAATGAATTGCAAGTAGGATCAGTAGCTACTATGGAAACAATTGTGGAGGTTGACTGGATAGTTTCTTATGAAGCTTTTGAATTTCTTCCTGCTGCTCTGATAAGTGCATTTTTGTGTTTCTTTTTCTTTTTCTCTCAACTAGTCTTCTAGAGAAGGTGGAAGCTTTGGGTTGTACTTTATCAATCAAGACTAACTACACAGCCTTTTAGACTAGGTTCAGCACTATCAAAACTGCTCTAGTCTGAAGACAAACACAATTAGACTAGGACCATTGGTGAAATTTTTCCATTGAACTACTGGATGTGATTTGAGGGAAGCTCAAGCAGTAGGATCAGTAGCTCAACAATTGTGGAGGTTGACTGATGGTTTCTGATGAAACTTCTGGATTCCTTCTGTTGCTCTGATAAGGGCATTTTAATATAATTTTTCTCAAACCTTTTTTACTGCTGATATCATGAACGAAATAGGAAGATGGTTAAGCTTCATCTATACTTACGTCCATTAAGAAGTGACTAACTATATGGCCTTTTATAGACTAGGTTAAGCACAATCTGAAAACCTAACTCCAGCCTAAAAGATAAGAGCAGAAAATTAAAAAGAACAAATAAGATATAAATACTAGCATTATCTTCTCAATAACTCAAAATAACATAACGATAAATATTCTAGGATATCCATAAAAAATGAATATGAATAATAAAAGCAACGGAAGCATAAAGGAATGAAATGCATGCTGAAGGTAGATCTCATGAGTCATGACACAGTATTATATGGACTGGAGAGTGTTAGATGTTACATTCTTTTTAGACCCTATGTCTGATACATCTTCTATGTAAAATTTTCATACAATCTTTACTTTCTTGATATATATTTTTAGCTGATTTATAAATCATATCCTTGCATATAAAATACAAAGTGTGCCAAACATGGCATGTTAACCATATTACAAATGAAACTCTTTACCTTTAAGCATGCTAATGGTGCTTCATAGGTTTTTCAGGAAAGGTAAAAGTTATGTTTTTACACTGCTAACTGTTATAAATCTTAAATTTCTCATACCCATGACCAATACTGGGAGTGTTCCAAGTGACAGGTATGTTCCAGAACCCTGATACAGTACCATTTGATATGTCGCAGGCTGGATAAGCTTGTTAGTGACCCAACTGAAGGCAATGCATGGCATGCAGACCACATTGTTCCTGTGTACCGAGGGGGAGGTATGATTCATGTGATACTATTTTATCTTTAATAACATTCAAAAACTTGCTTTCCTGGAAAGCTGATTTGCTACCTGGCGCTTTTCGGCTTACACTTACTTTTGTTGTGCATCTGGTTTATATGCTAGCTTCTCTGCATGACCTTTGCTGAGTTGCTAGACAGTTAACAGATCATTTAGCTAAACTTTTGTCAGTACATGCCTCTATTATTATTGTTATTATTACTTTATTGTTCATGATTAAATGGGCCTCATTTCAACTGCTGCTAATTTATTTCTGTTCTTTCAAGCTTATTTTTTGAGCTTCATTCTTAAAGCGGAAAATTGTCTCAGGTGAATGTAGTCTAGAGAACATGAGGACTCTGTGTGTTGCTTGTCATTCGGATGTTCACTGCAGCACAGTGTATGAACGATCGTCAATAAGAATCAAGGCTAAGAAACGACTCAAAGTCATTATGAACAACCTAAAAGATGATGAAAAGGAAGAAACACACCTACGCTAATTCAAAGGTATAATTTTTTTTCCCATGATATATATACATGATATACTAAAATGTTATGCTGTGGGAGTAGTTTGTGATTATATAAGGCTTGGGTTGCCTTCCAATACTTCTGGCACCTTTGTTCATGTAACAGCATTTGCTTTCTGTACTTTGAGACTGCCACTCAATTATTTAGAGAGTCAGGAAGTTAAAGAGAAAGTTCTGTTGAACCAATGTTGGATGAGGAACTCGGATTGTTTGACTGATATAATGGAATGAAAATTGACATGATGTAAAATTCAAATGGGGTGGACCACGATTTATTGGAGTGCTTTCGTCAAGACTTAAAAGTTAAGGTCATGTTGTGGAATGGGGACAGGTGAATTGGATGGTGGCAAGGGAGTATTTTCTGTTAAAGTCTGTTCTTATTCTTTGAGGCTGGAAGGATTGAGCCTTCCCCTTCAAGTGTAGTGTGGAATGCATGGGTTCCTTTAAAAGTAAGCTTTTTTTGCTTGGGACTTGGGAGGCATCATGGGCAAAGTGTTGGCTTTAAGACCAAATACAAAGGAGGGAGTGGTCTTAACCCAAAATAGCTGCTCCCTTTGTTATGTCCATGAGATGTGTTAATTAACTATATTCTTTTGCAATATGGAAAGACAGTCTTGTGGGAGCTCTTGTTTCCGAGTTCAGGTTTGTTTAGTGATGGATGATCATTCTATAATTCAGGGAAGGAGTCCTATTAGGATGATGGCATAGCTCATTTGTTGTAGAAATTGTTCTTCACTGTAATTGCAAAAACATGAAACACTATTTTCAAAAACCGTAAACGAACAGGCCCCTATTTTATATTTATTTTTTATTTTTTAACAATTCAGAAAGAGAATAATCAACAATATTTCAAGGGTGGGATATTCTTGTGTATTCCCTACACATTTTAGCATTTTTGGACCGCCGCTGATACACTGCTTTTACTGCGCTCCTTTCACACCTTTTTTTTTAGTACTAATGCCATTTATTTTATCTGAGAAAAAGGAAATTGCAAACTAATTTTGTATTAACCAGATCCAGAGTCAACAGCATTTGGAGATCCAGAAGTTGACTGTCAGGTTCTGGCGGTTCATACTCGGAAAATGCACTGCTGCTGATGAACTCAAGATACTTCTTCACGTACTAATAATTGGTAACCCGTTATGAAGCAGCTGCGACGTATCTGATATTATCCATATTAGTATCCTGTGGATTAAAAATGTGTTTTAGATTATAAATTATTATTAGAAGCATGACAATGAAATTCTAGATGCTGGGCTGATCCTGAAACACCAATGATAATACCGGTAAATATTTTGTTTCTTTATTATCAGAAGATAGACTACAATCTCTATGGTGGAACCTGTAGAAGGCTGTACAATAAAAATAATCAAGAGTTATGGTTATTACCATGCTAAATATGATTTTTTTTTGTGATTTTTATTATTTTCCATGTTCAGATTGAGGTGGCATGCTTCATTGCTCCGCAGCCAAAGGCCTATCTTAATGATTATAAATGGGTACTAATTCAAATTCTATGCAAATAACATGAGAAAGAGAAACCCAAGCTCATCTCTCTGAACACTTGGCTATAGTGGTATTAGGTGCCTTCCACAATTAGTGTGCAAAACCAACACAAGTAGAAGGCCCCTACTTTTCAGAATGGAGTTCTGGCCCAGTCAGGAATCTGAACTATACTTGGCTACTATAGGAACAATGGTTTCTCTGTTGGAAGCATACGTGATAGGATCATCATAATGAGTTTCATAGAGCACCCCCTTACCTCAATGAATAAAATCTGCTTACCTCCTTTTTGATCAAAGAATAAGATTTTTAGATGGATACAAGTCAAAGCAGCAGATGGGTGGAGCGATGGAACTATCATCTAATTTTTGGTCTCAGCTTTATGCCAAATGCTAATGTGTTGTATCAGTCCTGCTGAAAGGGCTGTAAAGCTCTCTATCCGCTGGCTAGTGGGAATCTGGTGCAACATCAAAGTAGAGGAGCTTCTTGGGCTGGGTGGGCTTGGGCTTGTACACTCTGCTTCAGGCTGTTTCTTCACATGTTTTAAATTTGTTGCAATTTTGCTAAGTCAGGCTACTTCTGAGCACCACCTTTCCCAGGTATCCAGGTGTTTCTTGTACTATTATTGTTACGGCTGGATCTTAAGGATACGTCCGTTAGAAGTTTTCTAGATTCAGGTCCCACAGTATTATTGCATTCACTAGAATCATCCATTTGAGAACTGTCCAGGATCAAATTGGATCGAACTCCAGGCAAAGCACGTCTACAAGACCTCAATAATGAAATAAGCATTTCCATACTGACTTCTTGTTGAACCACACCCTTGTTCTGCTCACACCCATAGCAAGTGCGCTGAGTAATATGACCAAAATTATCAACTCAGGTCGCTGAAGAACACAAATGGCCAGTCACACACCTAACATATATATGATTCGATTTTTTTTTTTTTCACTATCTCCTTAACATGCAACCCTGTTAGATTTGCTACTGACCTTGTATGAATAATGGGTTTGGCCCTTTTCTACATGTGGGACAGCAGTTACAGGGTGGAACAAGGAAAAATAACCAAGGCAGCAGAGGTCCAAGCAGAAACCAAGTAGCCTGACATACATGGGAGGTCCACAATGTTAGCAAGGGCTGCTTCAAACATTTAAAGAAAGGGAAAAAATCATGTTCCATCATCAAACATAAACACTAGCTAAATAATAGTTGATATGCTCAAAGCTTTACACTCTCAAAGTTAGAGGTAATATTAAACTCCATCTCAAATCTCAGATGATGAGACATATGCTTGAGCACTGGTCTTATCTTCCTCTCAAAAGATGTTATGAACATGTGTCTCAAGGTACTTGCACTAGAGGCTTACACCCGGACAGGCCATACTGCCTGCCCCAAGGTTTTCTTGATAAAAAATGTGGGCTATTTGCCTTGTATATGAACCAACCTTGAGTAGGGTCTCATCATGGAAATGAAACCGAACATTCATTTATTTCTCATTCAGATTGTATCATGGACATTGCAGTTGTACAGGATGGGAGAGAGCCAGTGGACAATAATATTGTCTAGACAACCAAGGAAAGATCAATTTGCATATACTTAAGTAAGGCAAATGACAAAAGCATATGGATGTCTTGATAAGATCTGTGTGATACAAATATTTAAGTACACAAGCAACAGTCTTGATAGAGTCCTGGTAGCACTTATCAAGAAGACTACTCAATTGAATCATCTATCTTTGTCGGAAAAACTTCAGTCAATACTGATAGCATCACAACTATCAATTATGGATAGCAGTCATCTAACTATCCTGCAACCAAAATTTCCTCCACCTGCTGAGGCTGGACTCTTGTTAGATTGTCTAACTATTTGCAACCAGATTAGAGAATAAAACCAAACCCGTTATAACACAACCTAGTGTGAGCTCTCTCATTATCCAAGCTATTGCAGAATTCTAATTAGGGCTTTAAACATTTTCACTATGAAAAACTATGGTGAGATGGAGAAGAGACCAAAAAAAAGAAAAGAGGCTGGGAAACTATGCTAGATTGACGAGAAGAGAGTTCAAGAGAGCTGCAAGACTCAAAGGTGCCACAGTCCAGTTTCCAATTTGCAGTTGGCATGGCAGGCAGCCCTCTTAAGAGTGCAATGAAATATTGAAAAGATTCTTGCATCAGGCTTCAGGAAGAAAAAGGACTATTTAAAAAATACAAACGGGACACATGGACACAGGGACACAAGGACATCTCACAAAATATTAGCCAGATAATGTTGGAGTAGATTTGAAGTGAGCCAAAGATTAAGAACAATAGCAACTTTACATTAAAAAAAAAACATAGGTACTGAAAATTATTTTTACATTGGAACAAGTAGAGTCTTCTTCCTTTTTAATTTTTGCAATTAGTTGGAGGAATGGAACCTTCTCTGTAATTGCTCACTCTTAACCTCGTTATCTGCGAATAATATAACAACTAAATATCCTTCATATTAAAATATAAATATAAAATGAATTTACCCTTAATTTCAAGTTCATTGGACCTATTGGAATATAGTCAGAGGACTGATTCATTAGATCTAGTTACAATCAAGGATATAAATCAGTGATGGGGAGTTCTGATATAATTCTGTTTTATGTTTAAACTGCTGTTGCTGCATCATTTGAACAAAATTTAATTGTATTTCTGTGTGTATATGTCGTGTGACATGACAATGTAAAAGAAGGGAACTCATCATGAATCACCTGATCATAAGCTACTTTCCATTTACTGGTGCAATGGGAAAGAAGGAAACTCATCAAGTGGAAAAATTCCATTTTCAAGTCCGGCCTAGCCTGTGATTAATTCAGGAGAAAAGGAAAATGTCAATCTTTGGGGCAGAATATATCAAAAAATCAGAGTGAAACAATGTTCAAGGAGTTAAACTCCATCCAACAAAAAAATAAATAAATAAAATAAACAGACAGGACAAACAAAGTGAAGTAACTCACTAGCATTCTCTGCATAAAGTTGATATCTATTAAAGCTAAATTGTTCAACACCTTCAGCACCCCAGTAGCCACTTCTTCAAAATTTGATGGAAGGACATACGAACCCTGAAACAAAGATTGCCCATTTAAATTTATGATGTTTAACAATTTTTTTACAGAAAAGAAAATTTAAATCAATAACTAATCATAACCATAAATATCACAAGAAGAACATAACTTTATTACGTGTTTTCCCATTTTATTACCAGCAATAATACTTGTGGCATGAATGCTAATCAATAGGATACCAAAACTTCCAACCTTCATAGAAAGTTAAGAAATGGCAATAAATATGTTGCAGAGTGCTAGTGGCTGGTATGCCAGCATGAAGTAAAACCTACCTAGAAATAGCTTTGTAGTTTGCAGAGGAAGTTGGAAGCCAAAAACAGGAAGGAGAAAAAAAAGGAAAACTAATGAGAACCAAATAAAAAGGGCATAGCAACAAAGTCGGACGAGCAAGTTAACCTACATAGATGGTATTTAGGCAGCTATCACGGGTATAAGAGAAATGGTGATAAAAATCACAGGGTTCATCTGTCCAAATCAAAAAATGGAGAGTTTTGGTTTCATGACCAAGCCATATAGACTTTCCTAGATCACAAAAAGATGAAGTGGTGGGGTTCTATGTTGCTTATGTGGCTTAAGGACACATTTCATAGGTGTGTTAAAAAATAGTGATTGCCAAAGAAGCTAGAAGATGGGTTACTGCCTTCAGGGTCTTTGGCAAAGGGATCCTTTATTCCCATTCTATCACCCTCATTGTTGATGTTCTTAGAAGAATGATTTATTGAGTAGAGAGCTGAAGCAGAATGATTTCTTGAGTAGAGAGCCGAGGTTTGGTGGTTGTTTTCAGAAAAGAAAGGACTAAATCACCTTCCTCCATACTTTGCTCTCTTTAATAATAGAAAACAAGTAACTTGTCCTTAAAGCTTTTGTAATAGTATTTGATGTATCCATATCTATATCTATATCCATATATATATATATATATATATATATATATATATATTGTCAGGAGTTAATATTCACCAAGAGCATAAAGATTAAATTTTGGATTTGATCATGTATAATACCAAAATTATTGCTAGATACTTCTCACTAGCACAGGGTACTTCAAGTTTTTAGCAGCATAAAGTTTGATCAAGAAATCCATAAGTTTCAGTGCCATATACACCAAAATTGACTTTGAATATGTACTTTCAATCTTGAGTAATGTGACACAATATGGGTTGCGAGAGGCAAATAACATTGACAGAAAAGCTAAAAAATAACTGAATACAAAAACCCTGTAAATCGAAGAGTAAAGATGTTAATTCTTTCCAGTCTAATTAACTTTTTCATAACCATGGCCCATTAAACTAGCGGCACAATCTATAGATATATCTAGACATAGGGAAGAGATGGCACAAGCTTGGATCCCAACGTATCCTGAACCTATCATAATGACTAAAGCACCTCTCAATCAAAACCCATGATACCATAAATGTACATAGAAATTAGTATACATCTGAACAGTAGGCAAAATCTGTGACACGTGGCATTGACCCATGTCAGGAATGAGATCCTACTATGAAAACAAACAAAAGTTTTGCAGCATAAATAATACGTAAGAGTGGAAGAAAGGTCCAACATGAAAATAAATCAGTATATTCTCATAAGCATGGCACAGACTGGGAAAATAAGTTCATTAACCATAAAAAACAGAAGCAAACTGGAGTTGAGAAGCAAAGTCTGTACAAATCCTAGCATATTCAAAGAAACTCCTCATGATGGAACCAAATACATTTCTCAACTTCATACCAATATATGAGAATTTAGCTGCATAGTTACCTGTTCAGAAGACAATCTATTGTTTGCTTGCAACAGAACAGCTGTTAGAAGTGAAGGAAGACTAACTAGACCAGTATCAGATATGGCAGAAAGAAGAAGTGCCATCGGTTGCTTCAAGTCTGACATGTTCTCAGTCTTTTGTTCTGCACAAAGATGCATTGAATTCGGCTCACCGTTCTGAGGTGTGAAAGACTTGGAAATGTCCTCACTCAAATTTGCCTGAGAGTTATCTGAAGCATATGTCATGTTTGAGTCAACATTATTCAACACAATTGAAATATCAGTCAGCCTCTTATCACAATCCTTGCCAGTGGATTCCGATTCAATATATCTATTTATTTTGCACGATTCATTGAATGGCCTATCCTCTGGTACACCTGGTAGAGGTAAAATTGTGCTACAATTTAGTGTGGATAATGGAGGTCTATGATCTCCACTGGAGTTATTTACAGATGAATGTCCAAAATCTGCAGACTCTGCATGTTTAGCTTCTTGAATTTCATTTCTTGTAATTGTTTCAACTGGGAAAGATTTCCAATCAATCAAAGAAATGGTTCTAGGTCTGGATGTTAAAACAGTCAATAGATTTATGCTTAAGAGTATAGATGAAGGGAATGGTGCTCCTTCCACCTGGGGCCTATCATAGAGAGCAAAAAGATCCCGTAGCCGGTGAATAACTTGATATGCAATCACAAGCTCCAGTAAACCATCCTGCATTTGGAGCTGGCGTTCATCAGAGCTGTTATGACCAATAATTGTAGTAACAGTCCATAAGAATCCATCCAATACTTCAGATATTGACTCAAAATTCTCCACTGATGCTTTGGTTGATGACAAATTGGTACTACCTGGGATGTTTAAAGATGCTGCGATCTTGATATAGTTCTCAAGAGCACCTGAGAACATGGGGATAATTGGGGGCAAGAGATTCTGAGCTAGAAAATAACTTCTGGTTGCAGGCACAGACAGTACCACCCTCAAAAGTCTCAGAAGATATATTGTCACCTGGCAAGCTTCAGGTTTTGATGTGTGAGAAGCAGGCAGGGCAGAAGCAATAAAATCAACCAGACCAGCCTGGCGAGAAGCATTCAGCTCCGGGTCTTTTCCCTCCAAAAACTGTAACAGATTAGAAACCAATCAGACTCTCCCAAAATCAAATAAAATAAGCAAAAAGAGTACATCATGCATATATAACAGTAAAGAATAGTTTCAGCTAACTAAAACTCTACTGAGTACATCACCAGACTGCAGGTTCATAAATGATTATCTATCAAAAGTTGCCTAACCAAAGAAAGTTAACTCCTGCTTCATTTTCTACACACACTTGGGTTGGGAGAAAACCATAAATCCATAGCAAGTTACTGTAAATAGTGCAATAGGCCTTGCTAAACAATCATAGGCCTGAGAGTTCCCAGGGAAGGTCATGAATAGCTAAAAAAATGCTCTATTAACTAACAGAGATACTATAGAAAACGGAACACAATATTTCATTCTCTGTTATTACTAAAATGCAACTTTTGAAGATTATATAATAATAAAATTGCAGCAATGCTTGTTGTAAAGTTTTGAATCCAAAGCAATGCAGCCACCAAATTTGATGGTAACCATGTTGCCAATATTAAGGTCCCAAAAAGGTTTAAAATGAAGTTCCAAACAAGTACCTTGATCATTTCAGCAGTTATCAGTCCTATACTTGCAGCACCTTCCTTTCTTGCTTGCCTGAGTTTTTGGAGTTCCTGAAGCCACCTGCCAATTTTTACTCTTGCAGTTCCCATAGCTGTCCTATATCCAATACCAGCATTTTCATTACCAACCGGAGGCTCAAGAAATTCATATTTTAGAGCCATAAGCTTTTGACGGATCCTTTTAATCCTTCGCCTCATAGATTGATGCAATCCAACATTGGCAGTTGGAGTAGTAGCACTTCCTGAACCTGAGATGCTGCTTGCTTGATAATCTTCATTATTGTTGGTGGGTAGCTCTACCCTGACTGTCTTTATTCAAATAACGGCGCAGTAAAGGTGAAGATTGATCCCTGAAATCCATTGAAGCTCTCTCTCGAATTTGCTCCAGGTAAAACTTACGACGTTGTTCACTTTCACTAAGTTTCTCAGCTAATTTCTGGGCCAGGAGTTCAGCTTCCTCTTGCTGGGCTTTAGCTCTAACTTCCCTTCTCCGAAGTTGTTCAATAACGCTGCTTCCGCAACACTTTCGATGCTTTCACGTTCCTCTTCCCTTCTTACTTGGGCCTCTTCCTTTTCCTCTGTGTCTCAACAGTAGCTGCAACTTCTCAGCTTCAATGAGTTTCCTGCGTTCCAAAACAGCTTCTTCTCTTGCCATATCCTCTTTCTGTTTAGTTTTTATCACCTGTAATTTTTCGGCTCTCCTCACCTCCGAATCATGAAGTTTCTGACGCAACATGAGCTTTTTATTCTCTTCGTTTAAGGAAGTAATGAAACGAACCTCATTAACTTTACTGCTTTCGTCACCAGCTCTTCTCACTACTTGGGCTAGAAAAGCTTCATGTCGAGACTCACTACGCTGATGACGAGCATACATTCCTTCTCGTAACTTCATACTGCGAACAGCCTGCCACTCATTGACACGATTCAATTTTTCTGAGGTACGCTGTAGCTTTTGAACCCTCTCATTTTCCAACTCACTTCTGATCCGCATAGCCCGTGCATGCTTTTCTTCTGCTTCCTTCTTCAGATCCAAAGTGGTTTTCTTTCTTTTCTCAGGAGTCATTAATTTATCATGCAAAATGCGTGCACGCTCAACACTTCTCCTGCTCATCCCTGGCGAGTGTGAAACACGGGAAGAAACACGAAATGGAGATGCAAGTATGTCCTCCCAGTTCCTTTTCTCCTTCCAAGCATCCATGGATTTCCAAGAGGGTGCATTTCTCTTTTCCTTTTCTTTATCCTTTTCAGCAATAGGATCCATGGATTTAGGGTTTTTCTCAATGTTGCTTTCTGTTAACATTGTGTCTTTCTTAGGAAGCAACTTATCCGATTCATATGTAAATCCAAGATGTTCTCTCTTTCCTTTTCCAGAAAAAGAAGAACCATACCTAACAGATAACCTAAATGAATTTGGATCAGAAGTAGAACAGTTCTGTGAAGAAACACGGCCATTTTGCATGGAGTTTAACTTGCTTGACCTGACAGGTTCAACATTCCGCTTCTCTACATTTAAGTTGCCCTGAGTGAGATCTGAAACTCCACTCTGCTTTCTTGGCTTCAATATTGAATCTTTACGATCTGGTCCAACCTCAGTTTTTCCAGTTGATTTCTTTAGAACATCACCAGATATATGATGTTGAATAGGAAACTCAGGCCCCTGGATTTTCCGATCATTAACTTGACGCATGCTGGCTCTTTCCTGTTGAATTTTTTTAAAAGCCTCGAGAGATGAAGACAGAATTTCAGCTCTATGCGGAGATGTTGTCATTCTCCGAACCTGCAGCCAGCATCAAGTGATGAACATTTTCCACTTTAGAGAACTAGGTGCAATGAAGATAGACTTGCAATACTTAGTAAAAGAATCTGATGGAGTTAGCTTCACAAGCAAACAATGTATAGAAAAAGAAAATCAACATCCCCTGCTAGTTTCCAAAACTAAAACTTGAGGAAATAAATGGACACACAAAATAAAAAGAAAAAAATAAGAGTGTAGATGCTCATATGCAATGAAAACACAATATTCTCCTCTTATGGAGCTTGACTAAGATGAGGATTACCTTTTTCCTAAATGGTAGGCATGTATGTCTAATCAACAGTTCCGTCATCGAATTACTAACCACTTCCTTCTAAGTTGTGATAAATCCCTTATTAATTTAATAAATGTCATCGCAATTCTGTTAATTTTAACCTCAATAAAAACAAACATCTTAAATAGGAATCAATGCAAGGATCGTCTCAAACTAGAGTTATTAATAAAAATTTTCTGGTCCAAAAAATAAATCCTTGAGATTTGGGAAAAAAAGGGAAAAGAGCATCAAGTATTTATATTCACTGATCACCATCATCAGAGCCCTAAAAGGTTGCAACAAGACACAACTTTATTAACATTTTCTATGGAAAAATCAACAATATATTATTTTCTTCCCAAAAATAAGATAAATATATTATACAGTCTTTCAGGGTGAAATTCAGGGTGAATTATTATCACATAAGAATTTTAATTTTCCATATAATAGTAAAAAAAAAAATGAAAAATGAGCTTCATGGTCTCAAATATTTTGATGACCAACGAAAACTAAATAGCATTTTCACTACTTCAAAAATTTTCCCAACCATACACGGAGAAAGAAAGAGAACTTAAAGCACCATGAGGATATGATAAGATAAAGGCCAAGGATAAAGCTTCTTGAGAGATTTGCAGTATAGGACTGACATGTAAGCATATATATGCATGTGTTGCTTTTGAAGATGAATGTTTCAAATGTAACGCCAAAGCCATTTGTCATATTTATAAGGAAAAGAGGTAAGCACATATACCTCCCATGAAAGAGCATGAGGCCGGCGGTGATCAGTTTTCATGGTCATTGGTGCAGAATCAGTTGATTGAGAAGAGGATTTTCTCACCTTCTCAAATTCCTTCACTCTGCTATTTAGTTCTTTGAAGTCAGATGAAGCTTCTTCAAGAACAAGAATAGCCTCTTTCATCTGCTCCAGATCGCACTCAAGTTCACAAAGAAGGTAAAGTTCATCCACAGCCCTATTAAGATTTCCAAATATAGCTTCATAAAATAGCTGCCTGAACCTTTCTTTGCTTTCCCCTGCATCACCTTCTCCAAATAGAATAAGTCTCAATTTGGATGCATCATGATGTATTTTACAATCCTGTGCAACCCCAGCTTCAACGGAGTCTATTATAATGGATTCTCCAGAAACTTCGGGGGCACTATTTTCACATGGATATGATCCAGAGTCTTGGGCAACCATTAGTGTGGTCAAATCGCCATCTTTAAATGGTAGTTCAGAATTTTCTGAATGACCATCCTGAGGCTTAATGATGGGTACCTCAAGTTTCACTGTCATCTCAGCACCTCCACCAGTTGGACAACTAGAACCTAAATGATGGCTCAATGAAACATCATTTTTTGGTTCTGTTCCACCATCCTCAACCAATATTTCCATGTCTTTAGAAGATATATCGTTAACCGTTGTAGACTTCTCTTCAATCAATTCATTCCCAGGTGCTAATAAAATCCTGCTAGAAACAACATCTGCATTCCCAGATATTATCTCCAGGTGGTTCCCTAGAGGATCAGTGCTAGGAGAAACACAAGGGACCAAATCATTACTTATCTCAGACTTCCTGCATACTGGCAGATTATCATCTGAAATAGCACCAAACTTGATTTCAGGCCCCACAGAGCTCTCCTGATGCTGTACAAAAGTATCCTCTTCGAGATCACCCCATTTGATTTTGTGAGTCACATCAGGCTTATCCTTTTGAGAAACTTCTTGAATGTTATCAGTTCTAATATTAGAATTTGTTGGAAGTGCAGTACCCAACTGAGATGATGGGGAACATCTACTATCTTGATTAACTACATTTATCAAGGTAACTTGTATCTTTTCCATCTTCCATGAGAGTACAGGAATAGGATTGCTTTACCCTATTATGCGTGGGACATTGCTCCTAACTTTTGGAAATTTGGATCTACGCTTACCACTTGAATCTCCATTTTTTCCATTTGAAGAAGGCTGATCATGCAGAAAGTTAGACGATTGTTTTCCTGAAAACCCCCCCACCCAACTTTGTAAGGAGAACTTTGAGCTACTTCTATGCCTCTGGAAAAGAAATGAGAAAACAGAAGATCTAAGATACACTAAATATACTGGGATAAATAGATCATTTCTTACAGAAGAATATATTAAGTTGTATAGGAGAGTCAATCCTTAGGTCATAACAATGAGAATCAGAATAACTCAAAATGGAATATTTGCAAAATTATGAAACCTAGTATGATCAGCAAGCATATGAGAACATCACATGGGAGCAGCATTGGGAAAGAGAGATCCTTCAATGCACCACAGAATATTTAGCAAGCATCGTATATTCATATATAACCAGGGCCAAAACTGATTCTTTTCCCAAAGCAAGTTGGATGCGAGCTCACACAACATACGCAAAGAAAAACATGATAAAAATGAGAGAATCCAGTGTGATTAGATTTTAAAAGAGAACAAGCAACCTCTGTATTGCCTGGAAAATAATTTGTATCCTCATACAGACCAAAAAAATGCCTATCAATTAGTTCTCTTGCATAAAGTGAAATCTCTCCATTTTCCTAAAATCAGAACCAGATGAATACTGGAGTATCAATGACCATCATGTGTACCACCTAATTCTTCACCATTGGAAGGCTACATGGCAATAGAATAACTAACAATTAGAAAGATGTTGATTCAACAACATTATTACTAGGAGGGGAGAAGGAAAAAGAACACAGTGCAATCCATTTATTTGGCATGACCAGTGTGATCTATCTACACTTACAAGGTATTCTCATGCCATTAATTTATGCTATAAAAGTTTTAATTAAATCCTTCAGAATCCATATTATTCCGACAGAGTAGACAGTGAAAGATCTACTGAGAATAATCAAATTAGAGGTCTGTTAGTACAATATTCACTTCCGAAATAGCATTTGTCGTCCTTATTCCTTAAATTGGACTACAGTGTTCAAGGTCACAACTGAGGCTGAACTGTAGCCAATCTCACATAGACCGGATTCCATATAGCAAAACTACACCAGTGTAGCTTAGTTCTCCAATCTTCCATCCAATAATTTACCAGCTTAATATCCACCAGTTACCCAGTAGTCAATGGGGTAATCATTAATTCTTCAGAACTAATTAAAAGAGAAACTCCACTCAGGTTAGGCCAAATAGAACTATTTCCCTTAATTAAGTTGGACTTTTTATTACTTGACCAAAAACAACACAAAAAAGACCCTCAAATTTTATTTTCTTTTATCTGCCTTTGTTTTACAGCAACCAAGTAGAGGATTGATATGATCAACTAAAAAAATAATTAAATGATAATGAGTTTCCAAAAAATGACAAAACAAGAACACCTTTTCACTTCAGTCGCTCCGAGCCTTGATCATCTGCTGCTTCCCCACTGTTCTCCATCGGACCCCGGATGTTCCACTCAAAACAAATAGACTTACAACAATAAATAGAGTCAAATCATCACCGAAGTTATTAAAATCAAAATTCAAAAACCATGGAATCAGGTGGGAAATAAAAGCAAACACAATGTTGATGGAAATCATGAAACGAATATGGAAAATAAGGCTGAGAAAAAGGGTTGGAATCTTTCAATTTCAAATTCCTCAATGTACAGGAAATACTTACTTACCCAAAGGAAGCTGGAAACAAGTCCATAGAAATGAAATTCAGTCCCGGATGAACTGGTGAAGAATTGATAAGAAAACTGATTGAGATAAAGATATTCCTAGGGTTTTAGAATTTTGCAGGACAAGAAAGGTAGGAAAGAAGAAGAGAGGGGAGGCTGTCAAAGTGAATTATATAGTGCTGGAATGGAAGAAGATTAGTGAAGGACTGTCGTGTTGACAATATATCTTCCTTTTCATCTTATTACGGATGTGTCCTTGTCTTGCAAAATGACTTCAATGCCCTTTAAGCGTTTGAAATGTATCTATGTTGCTTTGAGTCTCAAACTTGATGTCATTATCTCAGTAAAGAGAGGCTTCAAAACGCTGCGCGTTTTGACTGAGACGGCAGAGGCAAAACGGTGCGTTTTGAATTTTCTCACCATTTCCCTCTAGATTCTCTCTCTAGGAGCTCCCGCTGTGGGGCCTCCAAATCGTGGGGATTCGATCACTCAGCAATCATTCAGTTCAGGGGATGGGGGTGCTCTCACCGACACCTACGCTCGCAAGGTTTTCCGTACATTCTCTCTTTTTGGTTATTGAGAAAATCAGTGAAGGCGAAATTTTGGAATTTGGCTCTTATTATTTCTGTCCGATTGCTAAAAACGTGGGAAAGAATGTCACGTAGCTACTTGACAGTGATTAGTTTTCTTCTTTTTGGTAGCCAGGCTGATATAGTGTTGCGTGGATATGGTGGATACGCAGTAGACTGGCTTGCTGTTCTTGTTGCAATACCTTTCCTCTAGTGGCGAGATTGTGACGTCGTTTTTACTTTTCTTCAAATTTCTGTTCGCTGAGGTTTGTTTATATATCAATTTATGCTTTCACTTCATTTATTGTAAAGTTGGAGTATGTTTCTGTTTATCGTTGATGAGCATGGTTGGTTTTCATTGTAAAGGTGCCTTATTCAGTCTAAAAAGTTAGATCTGGTGCCTCATTATGCAATCAAACTTAGATCTTGTAGGTGAAACTTTTTCGGCGGAATAATAATTTTAGAAAATCAATTTGGATGCCTAAAAGAGTAATTGATTGATATTGCTAAAATGAAAAACTGTGAAAGTGAAAACTAGATCGTGCATCTACGATACCAAATAACTGTTTTGAGAAAGATCGAATCACCTTAAAACATAATCGAGATCTTCAAGTATCTACTTCATTATTATTTTATAGACCAACAATTGTGGTATGAATTGTAACAAAAGTACAATTAAGTTTTATTGTGAATATAATCTTGCATAAGATAGGAAAATGCTACTATACTGAGCAGTGAGGAAATGTTTTGGCATTATGCTGATGTGCAGTGAATTGACTGTTTTCATAACAAGGCTAGGCCCCTTGGATCTGTTATGACATTATTTTGTTGCGGATCGGAATTAGTGAGGTGGATCACCAACATAGAGTGGGAAACAATTCTTTTTTGGATTAGTTTTGTGATTAATATATTCAGTAATCGGATGCAGTGATGTTACAATGGTGAGACAATGCTTTAGGTTGACTGAAATGATGAACTAGAAATGGAGGCATTTGATTGGCTCAAGGCAGGGGGCTTTAAGAATCTGGTTGATGAGTGGTGGGACAGTCTTGTTTTCAGAGGCACAAGCAGTTTTGTGTTGGGAGAAAGAGTTTGAGCCCTCAAGCTTCGCTTAAGCTGAATGAAGTCTTTTGAGGGTAGAAGATAGAAAGATGACAACTTGCAGAGTGGCTCACTAGGGTCTCTAAGATTTGAACCACTGCAATCAAATTAGAGAAGAAAGGCATAGAAGTTGAAATTTAAGAAATGGGCCACGCTAGAGGAAATTATGTGAAGCAATCCGAGAGAAGTGTGTTTAAGGAGGGTGATAGAAACACAAAGTTTTTCCACAAAATGGAAAATGCGCACAGAAGGCACAAAGACATTGTGAGTCTAATGACCAATGGGGCCTGGGTAAGGGAAGGCAAGACTTGCAAGAAGGCATTGTCAACACTTTTCAAGTCTTGCTCACTAACCCTAGGGATTGGAGAGCAAAGTTGGAGGGTCTGGACTTCGCAAAACTTGATGAGGTGGATGTTGCAAGATTGGAACTACACCTTAAAGAGTCGAGATAGCCCTCAGAGATGAATGGCGAAAGCTTCATTGCCCAGTGGGTACCACTTTACTACTTTTTGATAGTTTAGCTAGAACACGGTAAAGAGAGATGTCATGGCAGTCTTCAAGGATTTTTATGAGACGGGCAAACTTGTAAAAAGTCTGAACTCTACGTTCATAGTGATGATACCAAAGAAGGAAGGGGTTGAAGACCTAAAATTTTGAACCATGGCTTGGTGAGCCTTCTGGTTATTAATAAGCGTTAGCAAATAGATTGAAGAAGGTGATGAGTTGGCTCGTAAATAAAGCCCAAAATACTTTTGTGGAGGCAAGACAAATCTTAGATGCATCCTTAATGGCCAATGAAGTGATTGACTCAATGGTAAAGAAGGGAAAATGGTATCTATGCAAACTAGACATAGAAGGCTGTAGTGGAATGTGGAAATTCCTTCTTCCAGGTCCCTCCCGAGGAGATGGGTTTTGATTGCAAATGGATAGCTTGGATAAATTGGTGCATATCCACGACCTCTTTCTCGGTGCATATAAATGATAGTGCGCGAGGGTTTCTTTGTCTACGAGAGGTTAAAGCGAGGGGATCCTTTATCCTCTTGCAATTTGTACTAGGAATGGAAGTTTACTCCCTCTACAGTTGACAAAATTTGTCTCTAGTGGCTTTCTCACAAGGTATAACCTAAAGGGGAGGAATGGGGATGCAATGAATTTATCCTACTTCTTGTTTGAAAACAATACTTTAGTTTTCTACAGTGCTTCTGAGGACTAAATGGTTTATTTGAGTTGGATTCTGCTGTATTTTGAAGCTCTCTCTAGGCTTAAAGTTAATTTAGAGAAGAGTGCTATCCTTACCGGTGGGTGGCAGTGGTGGACATTGGCGATTACCTTGTGAGCTAGGTTGTAGGCGGGACACTCCTGACTCCACGGTCTCCTCTTACTTGGCATTAGGCAAAATTCATTGAGGGTTTGGGAGGGGATTGAAGAAAGATTCAGAAGAAGGCTCACCGCTTGGAAGAGAGACATTACATCTCTAAAGGGGGAAGGCTCACGCTTATTAGAAGCACTCTATCCAACCTGCCCATTTACCTTCTCTCCCTTTTCCGGCTGCCTAAGGGTGTTAAGTACAGGCAGGAGAAAATCCAAAGGGACTTCCTATAAGGGACCTTTATCTCTTGAATAGGGCATTGTTGGGAAAGTGGGTTTGGAGGTTTGTAGTGGAGGAGAATTCAACTTGGAAAGTTTGTATCGGTACAAAGTATGGCGCAGATGCAAGGAGCTGGTACACCCTATCTCCTAGAGGAAGTAATGGTTTGGGCATATGGAAAGCTATTTCTAAAGATAGTGGGTTGATATAACTATGAGTTGGTTCTAGGGATGGCTGAAGAATTAGATTTTAGGAAGACAGATGGTGTGGGGGAACACCTTTAAGCGAAGCTTTCCCTGCTCTTTACAATTCTGTTGGCTCAAAAGGAGCTATGATTGCAGACCTTTGGGTGTTTTCAGGTGATCAAGGGTCTTGGGATCCAAAGTTTGAGAGATCTTTCAATGACTAGGAGTTGGAGGCAGTCTAGAATTTTTTAGGTCATTAAGCAATAGATGCAGCCGTTCATGGTTAAGGATAAGCTTATTTAGAAAGAGCGATGACTCGGAGGTTCACGTGAGGATTTTCAACCTTTTGGAAGGTGCTTCCTCACGTGCAGCCCCTCTCAAAATCCTTTGGAACCCTCATGTCCCCTCAAAGATTGATTTTTTTGCTTGGGAGGCATGGTGGGGAAAAGTCCTCACTTTTCTTTAGCTAAAGAAAAGACGTTTCCACTTAACTAGCAAGTGCCCTTTCTATGGGAAAAAGGAAGAAGAGGAATTTAGACATATTCTGATCATTGTCCCACCAATTACGGGCGTGGACTAATCTTCTTTTTGCTTTTGGTGCAAGTTGGGTTCCTCCCTTATTGATCAAAGATCTCCTTTTAAGTTGGTTTCACTTTCCGGTTAGGAAAAAAGCCAAATCTCTGTGGAGGATGGCTTAATTCTCTTATGGGCCATTTGGAAAGAAAGAAATAGAATTGTCTTTGAAGATGCTGCTTTCTCAACCCTCAGACTAAAACACTCTATCATATGCTCTCTTTTACTTGGGTTGGTTGTATTCCAAATGCGAGATGTTCTTTGTTAGGGTTTTTTGTTCGGGTCGTGGTTGTTCTTGGAGCTAGCTCATTTTGTGGGTTGGTTTGTGATTTTTCTGCTCCTTTTTTTCCCCTTGGCCTCTTGGCCTTTTTTTGTATGCTCCCTGTATACTCGTTTTTAGCTCAATGAATTTCCTTTGCCTATTAAAAAAAATGGAGCGTTTGATATCAAGATACGATATGATTAGGCGGAGTTCTAAGTGTAAGTAGTTACTTATGTATACTTGTGCTATTACAAAATATTTGGGTTAGATGATCAAAGAAAGATGTTCCTAGTTTCAAATCCTATTACATGTCTTGGTCATCTTACAGGTGACATCTGTCACGACCAACTTTGAAATTGCGTGTGAGCACTAGAGATATAGGAAGGCATAAAGCCACCGAAACCCGTAGTAAGCCTAATTGAAATACTCATACCACTTATCATACAAATACCTGACGTAAATATCATCACATAATCCTATATATATATATATCTGCTCAACTTAAATATCAAAAGAGAGATGAAATCTCGATCCCACATACTCGACGGCATACACAAGTAATAGAATAGAGTGATTACAAAACATATTAATATCCAAATCTTTGCGGTGACACAGATGAAATATCTGAAGTCGATAATAATAATACATGTATCCATTGTGAAGAAATGAAATCTGTGTGATCAAAGATACGAGGCGAGGGAGGAATTTACTTGATTGCACGAAAAATAAGTGAGGCATCGATCTCGAGAGTGAGAGTTAACATCATATAATCTATACCACATCTACAACCAACGGGATACACATACATATAGAGATGCAGTATAATAATACACTCACACTTAAAGTATGCATGCACACACATTAAGTTCATATCATCTGTTATCTAAATCGAGAACTCTAAGCGGAAGGGACCTATACTCGATACTATAGCCATACGGCTCTCTCGAATCCAATGTATTTGGCTTTGAGAGAAATACTTTCGACCGGGGTCCTTAACTCCGATGGACACTTAAACGACAAACTATAGGCGGGCGCCCTGAGAGAAATGCTCGACCGGGGTCCTTAACTCCAGTGACTATCTACCATAATCCATAGCCAGGGCGCCAGAAATGCCTTCGACCGGGGACCTTACCTCGGCATCCCAGAAGAAAGCGCTCAACCCGAGGGAACTCGTATACATAAACATAAATCACGTATCATAGTCGATTATTCACCAGGTGCATACCTTGAATCGATGTAACCCACTAGGTGGTATCATCTTGCTATAGTTCCCATTACAAACATTTCATACAATGCAGCAATATCGCGCAAACAATACACTCACATCCATCATCCTGCAGTCTCATATGCGGACATATTTCATAACGAACTAAATGAATTTAGTTACCATAGTAAATACAATTCCAATGATAATAATCATGTCGATGATGATGGGTGTGGCCCTAATGCCATAAATGCTATGCCTGTACATGCGAGATGATGTGTCGTAAATTATATGATATCAACTCACAGAGTATGTCGGATCTCAGAATCGCTCCTGCGCCTCAGGCTGTCCTGGCGGAGCTGTCGGACAATCTAAAATGGAAAAAACGTTATTGATAAATAAGATTAAGATTTAAATATACTCTGGGCCTCGGCTAGAAAACTCACGGACTAAGCAGGCATAGGCGTGCTTATGTTCTGCAGAAAATTCGGCGGGAACCTCCTAAGCGGACTTAACTCCTGTAAATGGGTCGGAACACGATAAAAATACACTTAATGTCGCGATTTATCGTCTTGAAGTAGGGCCACAGCTTCTGAGATAAATCCACGGCTCGTATGATCGACACAAAGGTCAACAATTCGCGATAAATCTGATTGATACAATTTTATAGCTTCGGATAATTCATTATATTTATACATGGATAACTCCGGATATAATTAAAATACGGTTAATCAAAAATCAACGCGGTTCTAATTATATAGGATAAGATTAAACACAACATCGTACCGGCGTATATATTTTAAGTTACATCTTTTCAAAACACAACATGAGTAATTAAACGATAAATAAGGCATTTTCAATATTAAAATAACCTTCTGAACAATTAAAATACGAACATCGGAACAATTATACGATTAGGGGCTGCATGCGCGTTTTGGGGTATAGATTCTTTCTGCAAGGCTCGAATCACGGCCAGGTGCCGTCGGAATCACGGAGCGGAGGCGGAGGTGCATCCGGCACGTTTCAAATTCATCGCCGCAGACGGTGGCGGGAGCGTCAACCGTGGAGATTAAATCAGGGTACCTAAGCGTCAGTCGGGTTCAGAGTCAAGCAATTTTTGCATAATTTTTAGACGCTTAAAAACAACTCAAAACGCATAAAAACAGAATTTTCTTCTTGAGTTTATCTCTCTAAAAATCACTACGATTAAAGCTTGAAATGGCGAATCATACCTCCCCCTAAGGTTTTTGGGGGTCCTGAGCTCGAAAATGGCCTTTGTTTGGCCAGAAAACACGCCAGGTACGTGCAGGAAGAGGCGACCACCTAGGCGCGGAGTGGCAGCGCCACCGCGAGAGGAGGAAGGAACGGCGGCTGCGCGTGTCGAGGAAGCTTGCCGGCGTCGAGAAGAGGTGGTGGGTGGCGACGCGGCCCAGATGACTCAGAGTGGTCGGACGGAGGCGGCGACCGGAGCCGGAGAAAAAAAGAGAAGAAAAGAAGAAGAGGAAGAGGAAGGGGCGTGAGGAGAGAGGGAGGGGCCCACAATTTGGGTCTCTTTCCCCTTCAAAATCAAAGCCACTAAAGTCCCAAAATATTTTATATTTATTTATTTATTTATATATATATATATATATATTTTTTTTTATTGAGCTTAATAAAAAAATTAAGCTAAATTAGGGATAAATTTACATATACTAAGATATTTCCTATCTTTAACATTTAATTTAATCAAACTAATTATTTAAATAATTTGTAGAATTAAAAACTATATATATATTTGAAAATAATACTCTAGGATCAATAAATATATATATAGATAATTAGAAAAATAAATTAAAATAACCCGCAAGAAACAGCTAAAAATTACGAGATGTTACATTATCTCCCCCTTAGAAAATTAGATCCTCGAGATTTAAGAATAAGAACATGCCTCATTCTTGGAGCAGTATGGGTATGGAGCGTCGCATCTCTCTGCTCGGATTCCCGCGTGCATTCTTGATTCGAATGATTACGCCATAAGACTTTGACCATCGGAATGACTTTGATCGGAGTTGAACACGAGTATCCCTGATAGCTACGGGTTTCTCCTCATGCGATAAATCCTCAACGATCTCTACTTCTTGAAGCTGTGCTTGTGCGAAGGATCTGGCGTGCCTCGACATAGATATGAAAGGCAGGATGATGTGGCCGAAATTAGTTGGCAACTCGGTCGATGAGCTACATCACAACTCTATCCACAATCTCAAATGGTCCCACGTAGCGAAGGTGCCAACTTCCTTTTTGCCAAATCTCGTCACGCCTCGCTGTCGAGCAACCGGAAATACATACTCACTACACCAGGCTCCACATGTTTATCTTGAGATCTGCATAGCTCTTACTGTCTAGAAGGCGGTCCTCGGCCGATCTCGAATGATAGGAATCTTTTCAGAAGTGATTTGAACCAATTCAGGACCTGCTAATTTCCTTTCACCAGCTTCTTCCCAATATTTAGCGATCTACACTTCACGCCATCTGATGCCTCGTGGCGCCATCTGGAATACTAGCATCGCTGTTGTTGTACGCGAACTCCACAGGTAAATGCCAATCCCATTGGCCTCCCGAAATCCATCACGCACATCCTTAACATGTCCTCAGCTCTGAATAGTCCTCTCGGACCTCCATCTATCCCGAGGTGAAAACATGCTAAGTCAATGATACCAAGCTCCACTCATGACTTCCAGCCAAAACCTAGAAGTATTTGAGGCCCTCATCGGACAAATTGAAGCGGAATCCCATGAACCTTCAAATCCTAATAATATACACTTACGGCATACTTGGCTACGAGAAAAAGTCGTCTTCCACGAATTAAAGTGTCTGAGCTTAGTCATTCGATCGACTATCACCCCGAATGGAATCATACCGCGGAGTTCGAGTAAACGATCCACAAAGTCCATATTAATATTCTCCCATTTCCACTCTCTGGAATGGGGAGGTAAATTTCTAGCAACCAACGGCTTACGATGCTCAAGTTTGACTGCTGGCAAGTCGAGACACTTGAATCTATTTCTTCATCCTTCTTCATACCACTCCACAGTAGATTTACCCTTAAGATCATGATACATCTTAGTGGATCGGGATGAATCTTGTAAGTTGTATGATGGGCCTGCTTTCATAATCTCGTTTACGAGTTCATCAACACTCGGGGGGGCGCCCTAACTAAGTACCAATCTCAGCGTGCCATCATCCCCCGTCCACAAAATCATTTGCACGACCTGTGAACCTCATCACAATCTTCATCAAGCGTGGGTCTACGCCTTTGTTGTTTACAGTGCATCCCATCAGGGTGGTTGGCCTCTGAAATGTGCTAAAAGTGCTCCAGACTCCAACACCTCTAGTTGTAAACCATGATCACTGAGATTCATGACTCCTTAGTTAATTGTCGAAGCTACTAATGTAGGCGAGGGTGATGATTTCCTACTCAAGCATCTGCCACCACATTAGCACGGATGATATTGGGTGTACAATCATAGTCTTAAAAGCAACTCATTGTCTTAAATACCGAAGATTGGATTCACTCTATTTGAAAATATATTTTAAACTCTTGTGATCCCATTGAAAATCTCACATGTCTCACCATACGGGTAAATGTCTCAGGATCTTCATTGCAAAAGATCCGCAGCGCCATCTCAAGTCATGAGTGGGAGTAGTGCGATGCATGCCCTCTTGGTACTAGAAGCATAAGCAATCACCTGCAGTCTTTGCATCAATACACACCCAATCCGACTCACAGGCGTCACAATGCTTTGTGTAACCTCTGTACAGAAGAGTAATGCAATCTTGGAGGCGGTGAGCAATTCTTCAACTTTTGAAAGCTTCGCCTCACAAATCTTGTCACTTCGAAATCTCACATTCTTGCAGGTTAGCGAATTGTCCAAAGTGCGGCCCAGTCTCGAAAAATCATAAACGGCGATAATGTACCCAGAGCTAAACCCGAGAAGCAGATCTCAGTCCTGCAGCGGTTGGTCTGCGATCCCTCACTTCCCGCCTCTATCTTCTTTGGGATCCACTTGAATACCTTCCCTCGATACCATGTCCCAAGAGAAGGCTACACTATCCGACCAAATTCACACTTGAAATTTGGCATATAGTCTTCACTCCCTCAGAAATGCACTTATTTTTATCGCTTTAAATGCTCTGCATGTTCCTCCTCACTCAGAGAATATACTAAGATATCGTGATGAACGCAATTACAAGCGATCAAGGAAGGGTTTGAGCAGCTCTGTTCATCAAATCCATAAAAATTTCTTGGCGCATTAGTGAGTCAAAAGACATCCTTAGGCTTCATAATAGCGTATAAATCTGAATCGCATCTTGGAACATCCTCATGTCTTATTCTCGGTATTGATATCGACGTAGATCGATCTTAGAAAAACATGATGCGCGCAGTGATCAAACAAGTCATCTATTCGGAGGCGGATATTTATTGTGAATGGTCACGCTATTCGGTATCACATGGCTCTATACATAAGCGTAGGAACCATCTTTCTTCTTCTAAAATAACCTGAGGCGCCCCAGGGGAGAAGTCTTGGGCACGACAAAACATCTTTGTCCCAACAAATCCTATGCTTGCTCGCCCGGCTCCTTCAACTCATAGTGCCATCCTATAAGGTGGCAAGGAGATAGGAACTGTGCCCAGTACAACATCAATGCAAAAATTCTATCTCGATCCGGTGGCAGCCTGGCGACTCCTGCAGGGAAAACATCGGAAATTCACGAACAACAAGGGACATCATCAACCTTACCTATATCCACTGCAGTGTCCTCACGAACGAATAACCTGGCACCACAGGCGTAACATCGCTTCATTTGTAATGGTGAAATTAAATTAGAAGAGTGCAGTATCACGCTCACCTGAAACCAATTCTGAATCCGCGGAATCAGGAAAATCGCATTTGCCGGCGATCGGTGGCGTGATCACGGCAGCCAATCCATACCTAAAATAACCTGAAATCAATTACATCCAACAAGGAAATAAGATCCGCAGGAGGTCTGCGCCTACTGCAGAGAAATCGGACCGCAGATGATAAATATCTTGCCTCTAAGGCATCGCACTCGGAGGAGTAGTGAGGCGATACCAGCGGAGTCTCGAGTCTGGTGTTTGTTTCTTGACCTTAATGCAAAACTAGGAGACCTGAGGAGTGTGTGGCACCGGATCTAATAACGCCTAGCCTTAGTATAACGGACCGGAATAGTACGATACGCGGCGTTTGCGCCACGGCGTCTGAGGAGGTAGTGTAAAAACTGCGGCTTGGCCGTCGGGCGCGTAGGAGCTCGAATCTGACCCTTGCCCCTGCAAATCTGCCTCCTGGGCTCTGCCTCATATCCACGGCCTGTTGCTCACTATCACTGCGCACCCGCTGAGAAGAACCGCCATCCCGATATTTGGTGAGACGACCTGTATGAGAACTCTGAGGAAAATTTCTTTGTTGGGAAATCTAGGACATGATTTGGCCATATGGCCAAAACTATACCCACCTAAACAAGCTCCGCTAGCCACCATCTGAGACCTTGATGCATCGCCCACAATGTGGGCACATCTTCCAGTGCGAACTAGTAATTTCTTTGTACCACAGAAACTGAACTCTTGTCCTTGGTTCTGGCCCCAGCAGGCTGAAGCCCACATCCCGACCAGGAAGCCTCTATGCCCTTACGGTTGCGTCACCCTCCCTTCTTGTGACCCCTTGGTCTAAAGCACTCTGTCCTAGCGGCACAATACCACGAAGTACTGCTGCCATAATGCTGGCCGTGAGCGGTGTACTAGTTGCTCCTGCGTGCGGGTCTTCTTCTTAGCACCATCCATAAGATACCATGAAGGCGAGAAGGTCAGTCTCCATCTGTCATGTAAATCGGTGACCTCACGGCTACACTTCCTTAGTACATTACCAGGATATGAAATGGTCGAGCCGTGAATGTACTTACTCGTCTTTGCGACCATTTGCCATAGTCGAACAAATTTACTAAGATACATGAGCCAGGCGGGTGTACTCCACTACGAGACATATCATCTCTCTTGGTACTCAAAGCGTCTTGATTACTCTTTATCTCATAGCAAATGAAATGTAATTCCTCTTTAAATCTCTCCTGGCCAGGCCCATGTCATACCCTCGAGAAAGCGGCGATGTAATCCTTGTACCACTGCAATGCTAAGCCCTTGAGGGAGAAACTTGCCATCTCGATCGTTCGATCTATCGGATGCTCTCGGTCGAATGCTCCTCTTCTCCGCCGTCCAGAGAAAATGGTAAAGTCCTGGGCCACCCCATCAAATACAACCTCATTAAGCACAGTGTCTTGGAACAAAGGAATGTGATAAAGGTCAAATCCTATTAGGTTGAGAGCTGTTGCCGACTGTTGCATTTGATGCCTCTATAAGTTCTTTGGAGAAATTTGTCTTTCCCCGATCATACACGCGAATGCCTCCCATAGTGGCCGGCGGCACGGGCTCTGCTTTGTGCTGAAAAGCTGTTCTGGGGGCATGGCCAGCACCGTGGCTCCTCGGCTGTGGCTCATCGGCGGTACTTGTCTAGTTCTTTGCACGAGGCCTGCCGGGTCTCCTTCGCCTCTCCCGAAGCGGTGGATCATTTGAAAAGTCACCTCTATCTTGGCCTCCTGGGCCTCATCCTTAGGCTGTCTTTGCCTCGTGTTCTTTGCCATTGAATTCACCCTCGATCTCGTCTCATGCGAAGTAAGCACAGACTATCGGATTACATCGGAGCCCCTAGGATGACGAAACTAGATACGATGGTGACAGGACAAAGGCAGACTCAGTCTAACTCCTTGATCTTGGAAAACAGACTCTAGGCCATAGGAAATGAACCTATAAGCTCTGATACAACTTATCACGATGACACAGGGCGTGGCCGCCTTAGGAATGGAAGGCATACAAAACCCACCCAGAAACCCGTAATGCAATTAATATATACACTTATCCTGTACAAATGCAGCGTAAATATCATCCCACATAATCCTATATATATATATACGCTCAACTTGAAATATCAAAGGGAGTAAATCTCGATCCACATACTCAGAAGCAGCATACACAAGTAATAGAATCTGAAATTTGATTACAAACATATTAATATCAAATACTGTATTTGACACCTGAATGAAATATACGAAATGATAATAATAATACATGTATCATTGTGAAAGAAATAAATCTGTGGCAATCAGATGAGCGGGAGAGATTCTTGTTTTGAAAAATAAATTGAGGTATCGTCTCGAGAGTGAGTTAACATCATATAATCTATACCACATCTACAATGGCAGGGATACACATATATAAATTCTGAGTATAATAATACACTCACATAGTATGCATGCACACACATTAAGTTTCATATCATCACATAGTCATCACAAAAATCGAGAACTCTAGCGGGGACCACATGCTCGATACTACTCGCCATACGGCTCTCTCAGATCGATGTGGTGGCCGAGAGGAAATGCTCGATCGGGTCTGCTCGGTTGACACTTAAACCTGACAAACTATGGTGGCCCAAGGAAAATGCTCGACGGATGCCAACTAGACATCTCTGCCATAATCCGCCGAACGACGCCCCGAAATGCCTTCAACGAGGACCTTATTCAATCCGGCAAATGGCGGGGAACTTCGTATACACGATATCATCACGTATCGCCGTCGATTATTCACCGGTCGCGCGCAGCGGTCTGATGTAACCCACTCGGTGGATAATCGCTCGCCGGTTCTTACCAAACATTTCACATACAATGCGGCAATACTTCGACGCGACAATACACACTCATCCCATCCATCATAACAGTCTCATATCTGGACATATTTCATAACGAACTAAATAATTTAATTACCATAGTAAATACAATTCCAATAATAATAATCGCCCTTCGATGATGGGTGACATGACCCTTATATGCATGCCATGCATGCAGATGATAACATGTGTGAACAAATTATATGATATCAACTCACAGAGTATGTCGGATCTCAAAATCGCTCCTGCGCCCTCAGTACATCTACAATGAATATTTGTCGGACAATCTAAAATATGGAAAAACGTTATTGATAAATAAGATTAAGATTTAAATATACTCTAGACTCATTAGAAAACTCATGATTCTGCAAATTGCATAGAAACGTAGCATGTTAAGATGTTTGAACCTCCTTTTATTGGACTTGTTTCACTGTAGTAAATTCGGGAACACAGATAAAATACCTTCTAATATTCTTCACAATTTATCGATAGAAACCAAGACGCGATACGAGATAAATCCGCATTTCGGCGTCCAACATAAAATTAAACGTTAGCGATAAATACAGGTGATACAATTTATAGCTTTGGATGTTCTATATTCTATTATATTTATACATACGATCTTCAGTTATTATAATTAAAGTCTGGACAGATCAAAAATCAGCGTTTCTAATTATATAGGATAAGATTAAGCAAACATAAATAAGATATTTTAAGTTACATCTTTTCAAAACACAACATGAGTAATTAAGCGATAAATAAGGCATTTTCAATATTAAAATAACCTTCCACGAACAATTAAAAATCACCGGATAACAATTATACAATTAGAGGCTCATACGCGTTTTGAGGTGATCGTTTCTTTACCGAAGCTGAATCGGCCGGTGCCGTCGGAATCGCAGGCGGACGGGCGTTAATCGGCCGTTTCGAGTGTGTATGAATGGCCCGAAGAAGTGTTCGTCGGAAATTCGTCGAGGTACCCTAGCGTAGATCGGGATTGGGAGTCGAAAACAATTTTGCATAATTTTTGAAGCGGCAAAACAACTCCAGCGCGCAAAAGCGAATTTTCTTCTTAAGTTTATCTCTCTAAAAATCACTACGATTAAAGCTTGGAAATAAACGAATGTTGCCTCCCCTTAAGAGTTTTTTGAGATGCTGGAGGACTCAAAAATGGCCTTTGTTTGGCGAAAACATGGGACATTAAGAGCGGCCGACCCCTAAGGCTTGTGAGTAGCCCGCCACTTGCCAGGAGGGAAAAGGCAGCGGCTCTGTGTGTCGAAGCTTGCCGTCGAGAAAGAGATGTGGTGGTGCGGCGCAATGATAGCTCGAGTGAGTGTGGACTTGAGCGGCTTGGGAGGAAGGCGGAGGAAAGAGGAGAAAGAGAGGGAAGGAAGGCAGGGGGGAGGAGGGGCTGTTTTAGTCTCTCACCTTTAAAGTCAGCTAAAGTCACCAAATATTTATGTTATTTCTTTAACATATATATTATATATATATATTTTTTAGGCTTAATCAAGGATAAAATAAGGATTAGGGATAATTGTGAACTAAGATATTTCCTATGCTTTAACATTTATTAATCTGACTAGTGACTTTAAATAATTTGTGGTCAACTACTATATATATGCCCCAAAAATAATGGCTGGGTTCAGATAGATATATATATGAATGGATGAAAAATAGTTAAATGACCCACTTAAAGCACGCTAAAAATTACGGAGTATTGAGCATCCTTCGGATAAGGAGTCTTGCATTGGATTCCGAGGGCAACATCAAGATCAGTTTGTTTGGGGGTGGGAGGCTGGCAGGAAGATGCTGTCAATCAACCAGCTCTGGAAGAGAGTGGTCTAGAGTCTACTAATTGGTGCTGTCTATGCAAACATGATCACACATATGTGGAGCATGATCTTCATCCACTGTTGTTGGGTTTCTATTATTCATTGACTGTGTGCACTTAACAAAAATTTTCTCATGAAGGACAAAAATTAAACTTATAAGGGTAGACTTTTAATGCCTTCTTAACAGATCTATTTGCCTTAAATGTGGAAAAACAAAACAAAAATAAAAATAGTGCTGAACTTTGATCTTTAGTACTTAAATAGCCAAGTAAATCTTCCATAAGCTCTCTAAACCAGTGAAGCTAGACACTTGAAAGATAGTCTATAGTCTAGAAGCTCTTCATCAAGCTTTTAAATTGAAGAAGCCAGAGGCCCCAAAAGAAATCCAAGGAGCTCTTCTTGATCCAGTCATACCTCTTTCAAACGAACCAGTAGCTGGGATAAGTTTTATTAGCAGTTATTTGACCAGAGCAAATGGTTTATTTCATTCAGGTTTGGCATTTTATATATCATAGGTTGAATATTGCTATTAAGGGACATTTAAGTTTTTGTGGTATTCAGCCACCCTCCTGGTTTGCCTGGCATTTTAGTGACAATATATTACATCTAAAGAAGCCATTTTTTGCAGTTTTGTTTACATTATGATACATTTATCTTGTGCAGCTCTGTTTCATCCTGCAGTTCCGTTATATGGCTTCTTTTCAGGGCTCTAAAAACCTCCCTAAATAAACAGTTTTCTTTGGGGCAAATGATGCAGCTCTTGCAGGGAGGACCAGTGAAAGGCAGCATGTTCCAGTTGAAGAGTACAAGGACAATCTCAGAAGAATAGTCCATCATTTGAAGGTTGGAATCCACATTCCATACAGCAAGGTGTTGAAATCCTATGTCTAATATATGGTTTCCATGTTGCCTATCAACAAAAAAAAAAAAAAAAAAAAAGGTTTCCATGTTTCAAATTCCATATTTCACTTGTTTATTGTATGTTTAGATGCCCTTGAGTCTTGGCCCAAGTGAAGTAGCAATGGTCTTGTATAGAAGTGTGAGATAGTAGAAGTTTGTTTTCCAAGCACAGGAAAAAAAGTCCTATCAAAAGAAATAAAAAATGCTCAATGTATGCAAGTTGTTATATGAAAGACTTCTAATGTCTAACAATTGTATTTGGTTGCCATTGATCACTTAGCTAATGCTTTACCACTAAGTGGAGAAATAGCACACAAAAGCACTAGGGATCCCTGGATCTTCACCACTAAGAATTTTCTAGTGTTTGTGAACGAGATCAACATCAGCTGTCGTTGAACTATTGAAGAGACTATATCGTGGTATGTACCACAACATGAAATGCTAGAAATTTCTTATCCTTTTCATCATTGACACCTCTGTTGAGTAGTTCAAGGATGCATATATATTCGCCGCACCTTCTTCTTTCTCTTTAAAGGAAAATGACGTATGGGTAATGGCGTCTGTACTTCATATGTGTGCAAATCTTCACCCTTTGGTGGGGTTGGGTCTGCCGTTTGAACCAATGGCACCAAGCACTAACTCTAAACAGCACCTCTTGAGCCTGTGCCAGCCTGATAGACAACAAAAGATTGATAAAAGTCAATAAAATTAATGTTAGAAATATCTGGAATTATTATATAAATCAAATTTTTATGAAATAATTCAGTCTCGTTTCACTGTCTAGAAACACTGATTGCAGGATTGCTCTTCCACCATGCTAGTAAGTATAACCCACCACCTGTTGATGTGAAGAAGGGCGTATGCAACATGCAAAGTATGATTCTTCTTCTAAGTTCAAGTTAATATTGATTAGGCAGCTGCAGAAGGAAAACATTTCTGAATCTATTAGATAATTAGTTGGAGCAGAACATGGTTTTTGTAATGGGTGGTATTAAGTTATTGATTTTTGTTTTCTTGATGGGCAAATAAGAATAGTATTAACAGGAAAAATGCATATACAATATCTACAAAAAGAACAAAAGACAAAAAGAGATGTGAAGGCACAAAAACCCGTTACTGCACCAACTTTGCCACCTTGCCTCCACCCTCATACCACTGCCGTCAGCCTCTCCATGTTGACTTCATCCCTGACTCTCTCCTCAGTCTTGACCCTGCTGCAGTGGTCATTTCTAGGTGCAAAAGCACCATCACTTTCATGGCTGGCAACTCTGCACCTGCACCTTCATTATAGTGCCACCTCTATATTACAATAACAAACACCTCCTTTGGTGCTTTGTTGTGTCTTCTTCAATGGTGATAACCTGCTCACGGCTGCATTTGACCTTGTTTTTCAGTTGCTTAAGATTTTAGAATATTAAATTAAAATGTGAATATTTTGGCTGAAGTTAAACATATCTGATTAAAGGAACAGGAATACAGGAACCTAGAGAGAACATGTATGATGAAAGGTTGCTCGTCTATCAGTAAACTATGGTTACTTTTTCTTAGAGAAATTAAGCTCCTCATTTGGCTCTGCAGATCTGTGTATGGTGAGAAAGCAATGGAACAGCCTGAAAGAACAAACGAAATGAGTGGAGTTTATAAGCTTATGTGTTGAGTTAGCTAGGAACTGGGTCTTCCTTCTTCCATCAACCTATGGGCCAAGATGGTGGAAACAGAGGGTTGGCAGAAAAATTTCAGGTTAGTAGTAGTTCCTACCACTATGCATAAAGCTTAAGATTATCTTCTGGGGAAATTGTATATGCTGCTTGCTGAATTAATCTGAATCTGATTTGAGTATAACTTTGATCCATGAATTTCCTTCCAATAAAAATGCAACCGCAACCGAACAGGTTCCAATTTTTCTTTTGTCACCTGTCATGCATGCTTTTGACTTCTTTGTTGTATTATGATATGATATGATATGATATCTCTCTCACACCATCTTGACAACTTTTTTGCTTATTTTCATTGTTCTCTCCCATATTATTGAAAACAATTGATTGCCAAACCTAAACTAGTACTATTGTTGTTACCTGAACTTGGATGGGGGATGGGGGATGTGGTTAAATTTTTTTTTATAAAGTCGCTTTTCCGGATAGTGGCATTTGTGTAGAATGAAGTAGATTGTGCAATAGTTTCAAATATACATTATTTTTTTAATTTCTTTAAAAAATATTATTTTAATCCAAAATCTAGGGTATTTCTGTCATATTACGCTTCAACTTTCAAAATACCTATCCAATCAGATATTGATAGCTGGCATCAAAAGCCAACAAGGTTTGGGAGACACTTTATGATTTATTCAAACACGAACGCATGACAAAACTTTTTCAACACGTGGTAAAATGATCAAAGACAAAGGAACTAACTATTATGCGAAATGACTATTTTACTCTTACCCTATAAAAGCAATATATTTTACAAAAAAAAAGAAAGAATCCTTCAGTTAATTCATTCCTCTCACTTCAGCCCAGCGATCAATTTTATTTCTTAAATAAATTAGTAAAGCAGATTTGACTATAATTATCGCTTTCTATTATTTTCATGTTTCAAATAAAAATTAATTAATTATTTTTTTCTGATCTACATTATATTCTATTGATATTTAATAATTAATTTGTGGTTTTTTTGAAAGAAAAAATTAAACAAAATTATACAGAAATTTATAGAGAGAGTAAAAGAGGGATTGTAACTGAAATATAATTTAGTGTAATGAAATATTTAGTAAGCAATTAAGAGTTGGTTCTAATTAGAGAAACATTATTAAGAACGTCAATTTTATTAGCTATCAATTATTACTCCTAATACAGGGTCAAGGCTCTATCCTAAATTCTGCAACAATGGTCTAATTAAAATTTAAAATAAACAAAATAAACTTAAATGTGTATGTTTCAAGGAAGAATGAAATGGAGGGTTTGTTAATTGTCTCTTCAGCCTATAGCAAAATGTTCTTAATCAAATTTAAAATAAATTTAAATGTGTTTGTTACAGGAAAAATAAGTGTTTTAATTTATTGAATGTCTTCTTCCAATCTATAGATTATTAAAATGATAAATAGAGATAGATAATATTTCATTAAAATCTCTCAGAAAATAACTAGGGGTTTGTGATTATTATTATTATTATTATTATTATTATTATTATTATTATTATTATTATTCCATGTCCATGTTACAGTGATGGGCTGCATCTGACAGCAGAAGGCAATGCAGTGGTGTACCAAGAAGTCGAAAGAGTGTTAACGGAAACATGGCTTCCTGCTTCAAAATTGCCATATGATTTTCCTCACCATTCACAAATAGATTGGAAGAACCCGGAGAAAAGTTTCCAGCAACAACAATGCAGCAGCATCTGATTTCTACATTGCTTCCTAAACCAAACCCCTTTTATTCTTTGATTTCTTTCTCCTTCTTCTATTCTATTCCAGATTGATTCTGGTTTTTAATTTTCTCTGGAATAATAATCACAAACCACCTCATCCCACATGCACTGTGTTTTTTATTTTCTCTGGAATAATAATCACAAACCCCTAGTTATTTTCTGAAATTTGTATTTAGGAAATATTTCCTCTCCCAGTACTGGGAGAGCAAAGCTCATATTGGTCTGGCGTCTGGGCATCTATCTATCTATCTATCTCTATTTGTCATATGAATGATCCATAGATTGAAGAGACACCAACAAACAACTGTTTGTTTTCCTTGAAACAAACACATTTTAAATTTATTTTTAATTTTGATTAAGAACTTTTATTTTGCTGTAGGTTGAAGAGACACCAACAAACCCCAATTTCAATTCTTCAGCAGGAAACAAACACATTTAAGTTTATTTTGTTTTATTTTAAATTTTAATTAAGACCATTTGCTGCAGAATTTAAGGATAAGAAAAAATTATCAACGTTACCTTGACCTGTGTAATTAGGAGTAGTAATTGATAGCTAATAAAATTGACGTTTCTTAATAATGTTCTCATTGGAATAACTCTTAATTGCTTACCAAATATTTCATTAAACTAAATTCTCTTCCCTCTTTTTTACTCTCTCCATAAATTTCTGAGATAATTTTGTTTTTAATTTGTTTCTTTCAAAAAATCACAATTTAATTATTAAATATCAATAGAATATAATGTAGATCAGGAAAAAAATAATTAATTAATTTTATTTGAAACATGAGAAAATAATAGAAATGATAATTGTAAACGGAAATACGCTACTAATTTAATTAAAGACAAAATTGATCTTTGGTGAAATTTGAGAGAATGAATCTTTGAAGGATTTTTTTTTTTTTTTTTGTAAAATATATTTGCTTTTTACGGGATAGGGGTAAAGCAGTCATTAGCATAATAGTTAGTTGTTATCTTTCATCATTTCACGATTTGGTACTATTTACTATTCTGCTAAATGACTTGTTTTTGTGTTTGGGAGGTTATTATATGTAATAAAATTAAAGTAGCGAGTAATTCTCTTTAAAAAAATAATAATAGACTAAATATGAAAAACAATTTAAAAAGAATAATATAAAATAAAATAAAAATATAATTTAAAATAATTATATTTTAAATTATCTCGATTACTTTAATATCAAATAGGATAATTTAATATATATATATATATATATATATATATATATATATATATATATATGAAAAATAATTTAAAAATAATAATGTAAAATAAAATGACATAATAAGAATAAACTAATTTTTCAAATTTGGATAATTTTAAATCAATAAGATAATATAAACTAAAAAATTTTTTCCAAGGGATAATTTGAATTGGAAGTTGTCTAGATTAAAACAATTTTTTTATGTTTGATATTAATTATTAAAAGTTATTTATTTTAAATTATATTGTCATTTATTTTCTATTATTACTAAATTATTTTATATTTATCTTACTAATCTTTTTAAAAAAAATTGCTCCTTATTTGATATTAAAATAATCGAAGTTCATGTAAAAATTAATTTGTTTTCTTGAGGTAATTTAAAATATAATTATTTTAAATTATATTTTTCTTTTATTTTATATTATTATTTTAAAATTGTTTTTAATATTTATCTTATTAATATTTTTTTTAATAAATATTGTCACTTTAATTTTAATATTATTATTATTGTTATTATAATAAATTTTCTCAAACACAAAAACAAGTTATTTAAAAGGTGATGATTAAAATGGATTTTTTTAGATAAATTATTTAAACTAAAAAGATTATTTAAACTAAAAATAATATGAAATAATAAAGTTTAATATAATGATAGAATTATTTACCACCAAGGGCAACGACATTCATTTTTAAAAAATTAAAATGTCATTGTTGAGGACAATGACATTTTCTTAAAAAAAAAAAAAATTTATAAAGTCAACAGCGGCATTCGCTTAAAAAAAAGGAAAATGTTTGGTGATATCATGATGTCAGACACAATTTCCTTTCCAAAAATATAAAGTTTTTAAGGGAAATATGAAAAGTATAAAAGTTAAATGGCCTTAAATAAATTCAAAGCTTTCTTAGTCCTTGTATAATAAATGACAAAATTACTCTACCCTTATAAAGGTATAGTGACTTTTTTTTTACACTAGTGGTGTCATGTAGCAATACCCTAAAAAAAATTATAAAGTCGCTGTTGAGGACAGTGGCATTTGCTATCACTTGGAATTACAATAATATAGTAATATGCTTTCAAGATGTTTCGAACCCTTGATCTCTTATTATTCCTTGTAATAGGTCTAACACTTCTAACTAATCGAGTTAGGGCTTATTGACATAAAAAATAAAAGTTAAATGAGCCAAGTATGAACCATCGAACATGTACATGAGATGGTTTTGGTCCAACTTAATCAGTGGTCTCGAATTCGAGTCCTATAAATACAGTCTTATTATATGGTAGAACTTTATCGTTTTAGTGATCCATCCCGACTCGTATAAAAATTAGTCTAAGTATGATATAACTTAAAGATGTATTTCGTATGTGCATTGGACTGCTGAAGACGTGATAAATTCTGTTGAATGTGGTGTCAATCTATTTATTTATTTATTTATTACTTTTTCAAAGCTGTTGTTGCTAGATTTTAAGTGTTGGTTATTTTATGTTTTGCATATTCTTTTTATGAAACATTTTTATCTTCATAGGGCAAAATTACTCGATCACATTTGTGAGCAGGAGGATGAAACCTTCCTATATAATCTCTAATGCTTAATGAAAGTAATTGCTCTGTTTTACTCTTCTTCGTTAATTCCTATTTTTGTTTTACTCTGTTTTCTTCCAATCCTTCTTATAAAAAAACAACGGTTTCACTTCTATTAATTTGGTTTTCTCATGTGTTTTATAGCATAAAATTTGAACACTATTCCTTAAACACGCTAGATATTCAAATATTGTTTTTAAGATTATAAAAACTCTCAAATATGCATGAAAAATGAGCTTAAAAATTGATGGGTTTTGGACTCATCAATACAGCCTGAGGAGCTCCAAAGAATGGTTGTGATGATTTGTTGCTGGCGCATCTGGGAGCAGCGCAATGCGAAGTTATGGAGAAAACCACGCCTTCCGGTGGATCAAGTCAACGTTTCGGCCTTATCTCTTCTCCGTCAATGGGAGCAAGCAAACTTGTTGACTTCAAGTAACGTGAGCCACGCTCCTATGAACATGAAGAAATGGGAGCCTCCTAAACATGGCTTTCTTAAGTGTAATTTTGATGCAACTATATTAAACAAGACCAGCGGATGAGGGCTCGGCTACATTATCCATAATGAGAAGGATGAATTGATAGGGGCAAAGAATGGGCACAAGACATGATCCGATAATGTACTAGAAGCGGAAGCCTTAAGCTGTCGAGAAGCTCTATTATGGATAAAAGATAAAGGCCTTGCCAACATAATCTTCGAGTTAGATTCTCAGTTGCTAGTGAGAGCCATCAATACGCCAATATTCTATTCCTCCATTGTGGGTCTGATATTGCAAGACTGCATGTACCTCTTGAACAACTTAAATGGTTGTGCAATTACTTTCGTTTACCAAGCTCTCACGAGCTAGCAAAGGTGGTTGTTTCTCTGTCTGATCTTGGAGAGTGGAGTTGCACTCCTTTTTTGAGTGATGTTATCCACATTGATCTATTTTGAATAAATACAATTTCCATTATCGAAAAATAAATAAATAATAAAAATTTATGATTTTTTAAGAATTAAAAAATAGAGATATTATTTATTCCATCCCTTAAAGTAGATATATAATTATTTTTTTTTATTAAAATTTTATATACAAAAAAATCCAAGTTTCTCGCAAGCTTTTTGAGTCGAGTTACGAGTTGCTCGACTCGACTCGTTAACATTTCGAGTCGAGCTCACTCGAGCTAAGTTTAAGCAAAGTTTTGATCGAGTCGAATCCGAGTAGCTCGCGAGTTGTCTCGTGTCATTAACACCCCTACTTCTTTAAGTTGGGGAGAGCTCAAGCTGCGTTTTGGCTTTGAGACATGAGGCCTAGAGCAGTGTTTAGTTTCCTCACAATTTCCCTCTGATTTTCTCTCTCTCTCTCTATAAGCTCCCACACAATGAGGCCTCAAATCGTTGTTATTTGGGGATTCAATCACTCAGCAATCATTCAATTCAGGGGGATGGGGTGCGGCTCTCACCGAAACCTACGCTCGCAAGGTTTTTCCGTACGTTCTCTCTTTGTTTGGTTATTGATAAAATCAGTGAAAGGTGAAATTTTGGAATTTTGGCTATTATTATATCTGTCTGATTGCTAAAAACGTGGGAAAGGAGAAGAACAATGTCACGTAGCTACTTCACAATGATTAGTTTTCTTCTTTTTGTGTAGGCTGATATAGTGTTGTGTGGATATGGTGGATATACCAATAGACTGGCCTTGTTCTTGTTGCAATACTTTTTTCCTCTGGTAATGATTGACGTAGTTATTTTACTTTTCTTCAAATTTTTGTTTGCTGAGGTTTGTTTATATATCAATTTACATTAACTCTTCATTTATTGTAAAGTTGGAGTATTTATATTTATCGTTGATGAGCATGGTTGGTTTTCATTATAAAGGTGCCTTATTCAGTCTAAAAAGTTAGATCTTATGCCTATTATGCAATCAAACTTAGATCTTGTAGGTGAAACTTATTAGGCGGAATAATAATTTTAGAAAATCAATTTGGATGCCTAAAAGAGTAATTGATTGATATTGCTAAAATGAAAAACTTTGAAAGTGAAAACTAGATCGTGCATCTACGATACCAAATAATTGTTTTGAGAAAGATCAAATCACCTTAAAACATAATCGAGATCTTCAAGTATCTACTTCATTATTATTTATGAATAACAATTGTGGTATGGTGTAACAAGTACACAATTAAGTTTTTATTGTGAATATAATCTTGCATAACATAGGAAAATGCTACTATTTTGAGCAGTGAGGAAACGTTTTGGCATTATGTTGATGTGCAGTGAATTGACTGTTTTCATAACAAGGTTAGGCCCCCTGGATCTGTTATGACATTATTTTGTTGTGGATCGGAGTGGTGAGGGTGGATGCCAACATAGAATTGGAAACAATTTATATTTTGGATTAGTTTTGTGATAAATATATTCAGTAATCGGATACAATGATGTTACAATGGTGAGACAATGCATTAGGTTGACTGAAATGATGAACTAGAAATGCCAAAAAATAAGCGTACGAGCATGCCAAAAAATTAAAGTGTTTTCAAACTAAAATGACTCGTAGATCAAACTTCTAATCAGACTATATAGACTCTTTTGTTTCCTTGACAATTCCTTATAATTAAAGTAGAAAATGTAAGAATGAGAATATTGTAAGAATTAATTACTGAAGAAAAGTGTTAGATTTCCTTGAGAATTAATGAAATAATACAGTACTGAAAATTGATAGATTTGAATGATACTTGCAATCAAGATGCTAAAATTGCTGAAGTAAACATTGGATTTGACTATGAAAACAATTGGATTTGACTATGAAAACGATGTTATTAACAAAGAACTTTATAAAAGCTTAAATGGGAACTTGTAGGAATATTTGGAATTTGTTAGAGAAAATATTTTATTTCACTACGAATGAATGAAAAAAAATTGCTGAAAAATTGCTAGAAACTTGGCTAAAGGTAGGAAATAAAGTGCTGAAATTGCTGAAAGCTTGTTGAAAAGCTTGAATTTGCTGAAAGCTTGTTGAAAAGTTAAGATTTGCTTATATATTGACATTGAGTCCGAGTTGTTGATTTATTAGTTGATTGGTTGTCCTTTGCTTCATTATTCTTTGCTTCTTTTATAGACATAGAAGACTTGCTGCCAAAGTCTCCATTTCTCCACTATCTCCACTTTTGGAAGTAACTGCCCATGTCTTGCATTAAGGAAGCTTGTTCCTCTAGAACTCCTCCACGTCTCCATTGTGTAGTCTTGATCCTCAAGAATTCTTCCACATCTCCATCATGGAGACTTGTTCCCCAAGAATATTCCACATCAGCATATAACTATTCCACTTCTCTGCCGCCCCTGATAATGCTTCATTTGACTTCCAAAAATTTTAAAAATTTCATAAATACTCATGGACTTATTCTATAGGCTTGTACAAATAGATCTAGATTCCTTTCTTGTGGACTTTTATTCATGGGCTTGGGCTTAGGCCTAACCCATTACTGGATCATACCAAAATTTCAATTTGGGTGCATACAATTGTCCCCCGCACACATTGTGGCCCATGGGGCATATTGTATGTATTAAAGCCCTAAAAAATATTCCTCTGAGCTTATTTACAACAATGAAACCCAAAACACAACTTTCAGCCCATGATGGGGAGTTCCAACAACAAGAACGAGCCAAGTCGGATCGAATAAAGAAGTAATTATTAATTCCCCAATAAAAAGTTCCCGTCATCATCAAGTTTAAATCTCTAACTTTTGTTCTTCCTACTCCAAAAGATTTTGTTCTTCCAAAGAAAAACCATCCGATTTCTCCTCCAAGTAACTAAATTTCCTTTTCCTTTTCAAAAATAATTTATTTTCTCTTAAAACAAACCTTGTTTGGAGAAATAAGACTTTTAATTTACCTTTTATCTTCTTCTTCCTCCTTCAGCGAAATCATACCAGGTGCTTGTCAGATTTGTTACCACGATAAACCACCGTTGTTGCTATAGTCATCATCATCGCTGCTGACAATGGAAATCATCAACATCATTGCGACAGCACCATTGTAAATCGATGTTCTTTGAAGTGCGATCGATTGGTGGCCAGTGATACCTTCTGATCAATAGAAAATTGGAAGCTCAAAGATCGTTCGTGATGTGGGTGCGCCATCATCTCCTCTCTTTGTTCATGTCTTCAAAGAATCTATTATTGTCGTTGTCGGAGAAGACCATCCAGTCGCCGCCGTCAAAGGCAAATTCACTACCGTTCATTACCACATGAGAGATCCACATCAGAAGCGATGTGCGGTTGTCACATTGGCATTCCGATACCGATGCTCTATCTTCAGCATTCTACGATCGATCACTCACGAGTTGTTTGCTCATCTGTTGGGCTTGTTGGCTGCTAAGTGAGAAAGTTGCCCATGATAATTGCTAAAAAATTGAAAGGCATTCGATTTCCCTTGATGATGGAATTTCTTAGTTAGGTTCTTCTTGAGACACATGTTTGCTAGCGATTTTCAAGCTTTCATAGCTTTCTTCGATGCCTAAAATTGAAACTTTTCCTTGATATTTGTTTGAAACTTTTCCTGAATGCAGATTTCTCAAAGAATCATCTTGAATGCATTTTTAAAAAATTCTTTGAAGCTTTCAGCTTATTTCAAATGTTTAAGTGCTTGGAATTGGAACATAATCCTTGAATACCCTTAGAAAAAATTTCTTGAAGCTTTTCAGCTTATTACGAAAGTTTTCTTAGGTGCAGAATCTAACAGAGTTGAAAATACATCTTAGAAAAAAATTCTTGGAAACCGTTTGGTTATTTCGAACACTTCTCGGGGTGTATGTTTTGAAGATAATCATGCATACACCATTCGGAAAATTTTTTTTTTGAAACTTTTCGACTTATTATAAAAAATTTCTTAGGTGCAGACTCTGAAAATAGTCTAAAATACACATTTGAAAAAAGTCTTGGAGGTCTTTTCATTGTTGTGGAATGAATTTGTGGAGAACTCACTGAACACCAGAACACGTACACTTACAATCATGACATTGCATTAATGGATCAAGGTGGCTCTAGGCCTACCTTTTGATGTGTGTTGGTGTTTGTGGAATAATGTTGTAACTTTGTTGTTGATTAAAAGTGGTCCTTAGACCTACTTTCTTTACTTGAAAATATAAACCTTGTATATCAGGTACATGTACATCATTGGAGAAATCTGACAAATAGTAGCTACAAAGCCTATTGATTTATTGATTAGGTACTTGATGGACAAATTTATTTTTTGAAAAATAGTAGCTAAAAAAGCCTACTAGATGTATGTTTATCCAAAACATAGAACAGAACAAAGTACTATGCTAGAGAACTTGAATACTTGAGAAACCAATGGCTAAAATGCCTACCTTTCTCCAAAACATAGAATAGAACAAGGTACATAGAATAGAACAAGGTACTATGTTAGAGACCTTGAATGCTTGAGAAACAGTGGCTAAAAAGCATACTTCTTGACTCAAAACATAGAATGAATAGTTACTATGTTGGGAAAAACTGAATGACTGAGAAAACAATGGCTAAAAAGCCCACTTCTTAACTCAAAACATAGAATAGAACAATTTCCCCAACATTAAAGGCGGTAGAGTCGGCCTAATTCTTTTGGGTGATGCCCAACATCTCCCACAGGGTAGAGAAATACTACTAATAGGGGTGAATCATATTAGCATTTATAGAGTTTCTCAGGTGTTTATGTAACCCAAATGCTAGATTCACACCCTTTCGCACAAATATTACACTAACCTCTCATATGTGTGAGTTTTGCAGGTATTGAAAGGAAAGCAAGCAAAGAAGAGGGAAAAAAGAGCAAGAAAGTAAAAACCTACACCAGAGGCATTGCTTCCCCAAGGCAAAGGAACAGTTTCGCCGAGGCAAACAGGTCGCTAAGTGAAGAGCTCACTTCGAGGTGAAGCTAAAGACTGAAGAAATCAATAGCCTCAAGTTCACGGCGAAGAGGAGGCCTTCGCCGGCGAGTAGACCTTGCGTGAGGAGCTTCTGAGACCAAGGGCCTCGAGTTCGCCGAGGCAAAGGAAGACCACCTGGATCATGGACAATTGTCTTCGCTAAGGCAAAGGAGGTCGAAGTTGAGACAAACATGCCCTCATTCTCAGCCCCATTTTTGGTCATTTTCCATATGCTATAAATATTGACTTGTAACACTTCTAAAAAAGCTTGGAGGGGGCTTGGAGTTTTTACATATCCCATCTTATAGGGTTTCTCTCTAAGCTTTCATTTTCTAGGCTATGTAAATTTTCTTAGATATTTTAGCTTTTTTTGGAGCTAATTTGTAATATCAAGTTGCTAGAGGACTTCTTGTAATGGTGGAGCCATGTTTTAGAGGACTTTCATTTCATATTTGTTTTGTATTACTAAACCCTTCTCTATCTCTTAATCTTTTAGCTTTATGTTTTGTATAAACATGATTTTGTTGGGTTTTGAGGCTACTATGAGTGGCTAGATCTTCCTCTAGAAATTTGAAGTTTGTGGACGACATTTAGATTGTTTTTTGAAAACCGTGTATTATATTAAATGATTTTGTGAATATAATCTTGTGTTGAGGTTTTATGATGTGATTTTATAGAATTTTCAAGTTTTATTCAATTTTACATATTAGGTGAGTAGGAAACTAAGACCTAGAGTTCAAAGGGTTTCCAATGTGACAATTGGAAGTATGCCCTTGGGATTCGATTTTCATCCCCTAATATTGTGTTATTGATAAAATCAATTTAACCTAGTCAAAGAAATTTAGGAAATTAGGAAAGCCTAGTTCTGGATGGATTTTACTAGGAGGGACATGGGATGATTGTATGGACCGAAGGTGGTCGTTAAAGACTGCTTGGGAGATTTCATTGTATGGGTAGAAATTTGACCAATGGAAATTCCCAAGGACTCAATACACGTTATAACAAGTAATAACACATTGTTTGACTAGATGGTGAAAGAGAATAGGAAGGTTAGGTGTGGGAAATTGAGGTGAGACTCGAAGGAGAGAACCTCATACAAAGGTTTAGCCAGGTAAACACGGATAACTCTTCATTGAATTGCTTAATGGATATAAGCCATAAATACACCAATGGAAACGACCATTACAGTATTTATTCCTTAAAGTTTTTCTTACAAATTAATCCAACTATTTGCTAATCTTTTAGAGTAGATTTTTAGTTCAACTTAGTTTCAGTTTTTAGTTAAAAATCAATCACACATAGTACAATTCGCTTAAATAGTAAAATTCTTGAGTAGTCAGGGTACTTAATCCCCACTTACACCATCTCTTCCCTGTGGGTTCGACATACTAGGTTTTTAATTTGAAAGCCACTATATTACTTGTGATCCGTGCACTTACGAATTAGGTGCGTTTAACCAAAATTTTATATAAACAAAAACAATCCAACAAGTTTTTGGCATTGCTGTCGGGGAAGCAACGGTTTAAGTGGAATAGATTAATATTCCAACAAAAGGGGCATTTGCTACTTTCAGCAAAAATTCTTTTTTTTTGCAGGAATCTTATCCTATTTCCTTTATTTTTCAGTTTAGTTTTATTATTGTTTGTATTTTGTATTCAGATTGTTCACTTCTTTTTTTCGGTGATGTTTTTATTTGGTACCAACTTTTATGCATAGAGGCCTAACTGCAAGTTGTACCATTTAGTCCTAAAATAGAAGACGTTGTTCGAGACTTAAGATTAAAGCTGATAATACAAAGATGGAAGATCAAAATACTGACAGGTTCAGTGAGGGTCAATCGGACCACAATGAGATGCCTGGAATTCGAGAACCGACACTGGGTGACTGTTGGAGGCCCATGATGAATGAAGAATATTCAGGGATTTGACATCAACCCATAGATGCTAATAATTTTGAGTTGAAACCTGCATTGATCTCTATGGTTTAGGGGGCAGTCATTCTGAAGATCCCAACGGGTACTTGTCGAACTTCTTATAATTGTGTGGCACTATAAAGATGAATGGAGTGGACCACAATGTAATTAAGCTGAAGCTTTTTTCTTTTTCACTAAGGAATGAAGCCAAAATTTGGTTCCATAATTTAATGTCGGGATCAATGGATACTTGGGGAGCTCTAGTGGAGGTATTCTTGACGATTTTTTTTCCACCTCGGTTGACTTCTCAGTTCAGAGTGGCAATCACACGATTTTGACAAGGAGACCAAGAGACACTATATGATGGGATAGATTCAAAGAATTGTTAAGGAAATGTCCACAACATGGATATGAGTTGAGTTCTCAAGTGCAAATATTCTACAATGGTCTTAACTATTCGACTAAGGCACAAGTGGAAGCAGTGTGTGGGGGGTCAATCACCATGAAAACAGCAAGAGAGGCCAACTTAATGTTTGAAGAATCGGCAAAGAACAATTACCAACCTCCTTTTAAGAAAGGTGATGGAAGAAAATAAGAATTTGCATGAAGTAAGAGCCAAGTGTCGTCCTTGAAGGCAAAGTTTGAAGCCTTGATGACGAGATTAAATCAACAAGCTCCAAAAGAGCCGACTATTGGGGAAATCGCATATATGCAAGCACAAGGTGCTCTTATGGCTAATCCTCCACTTCAAATTGAGGATGCAAACTATGTGAATAATAGAAGTTACACATTCCGACCCAACAACAAGTTACCATCCCATTATCATCTAGGGTTAAGGAATCATGAGAACTTCTCTTATAACAATCAAGCCATAGTTCCCCATGAGCCTCATCAATTAAGCAATACCATGGCACCCCTAGGTTTTCAAAATCAAGGAGCTTCGAGCTCCAATTATCAAGGCAATACAAGGCAATCGGGATTCAATGAACTCTTGCTAGTGATAAATGATATGAAGAAGTCTGCCGACACTAGAATCACTTAGCTAGAAAATGGTCAAGCTGTGATGGGCAATGTAATGAAAAGAATGGAAGGTATTCAAAATACCATGGGAACTCTGGAACACAACGAAGCGATATTGGCATGATATGGAGAAAATGTCGGTCGGGTTAGGAGCATCTTTGAAAAATCTAGAAACTTCGGATGGGACAATCTTTGAAGAATCACGAAATCCTTTCCAAAGCGACACAAAAAAAAACCGAAGCAATGCATAGTCGTAACCCTAAGAAGTGGGAAAGAGCTGGATGAGCCCAAGAAGAATGAGAAAACTGGAAAAAAGAAAAAAGAAAAAAGTGGAGCACAAAAATGCAGGTTGAAGAAAGATAGAAGTGCAGGGGAGAAACAAGTGGGGTTGGTGAGCAAACAAGGAAAGGAACAAAAATGATGAGTTGTCCCGAGAAGAATGACTTTTCCATTAACCCCCTCTATATGCAGCTCCACCCTTACCTTTTCCCCAAAGGTTTCGAAAAATCAAGCTGGATGAACAGTTTGCTCCGTTTCTAAACATGTTTATGAAACTCAAGATCAACATCCTATTCGCCGATGCGTTGGCTCAAATGCTTAACTATGTAAAATTCATGAAGGAGATAATGAGCAATAAGAAAAAGTTAGAGGCATATGAGACGGTAAATTTGATTGAAAATTATAGCGCAATCATTTAGTGGAAGCTCCCAGAAAAACTCAAAGATTTGGGTAGTTTTACTATCCCTTGCATCATTAGGGAGCACACATTTAGCAAGGCGCTATGTGGTCTTGGGGCAAGCATAAATCTTATGCCACTTTCAGTATTTAACAAGTTAGTTTGGGGAGTGCACCTGGCACTATCACTTCAAATGGCTGATAGATCTTTGACCTTTTCGAATGGTATTATTGAAGAGGTTTTAGTGAAGGTTGATAAATTCATCTTTCTTGTGAATTTTGTAGTCTTAGAATTGGAGGAAGATAGGGTGGCACTGATAATCTTGGGAAGACTGTTTCTTGCCACTAGGCAAGTACTCATCAATGTGAAGGATGAGTGCTGCGAAAGAGTGGGTGAAGGCAAGTGAAATTTAATACATGTAAAAGCGCCGTTCACAAGTGCTAAAAATGCAAGTTGCAAGAGGATTGACGCATTGATTCCTTCGCAAGAGAATGTGCTATATGATTTTGGAAAAAGCAGTCCACTTGAACAATGCTTGACAAAATCGCTTACACAATTGCCATAGGTGGTGAAGATCTATTATCTAGTTCAGAACTAATTAAAACAATTCTCGCTCTACAAGAATATGAAGAAGAATAAGTTTTTGAAGAAGAGAAAAAGACTCTGGATGGATTAGTGTTGAAAGAATTACTAAAGGGCCTCAAATATGCATTTTTGGGATGCAATTATACAAAATCGATAATTATATCTTCAAAGCTGGACAAGGATATGGAAGTTAAATTGTTAGGCGTGAAGATTGGAGGCATTTCGTGATCCATAAGAAGACATCAAGGAATGGTCACTTCCATATGCATGCACAAAATCTTGATGGAAAAGATCATGCTCCATCATTGAGCATCAAAGGTAGTTGAATCCATAATGAAGGAAATCGTGAAAATGGAGGATTACAAAAATGGCTTAATTTGGGTTCATATATACTGTACATTAACCCTTGGGTGAGTCGGATTCGTGTGTCTTAGAAAGAGAGGGATGATTGTGGTTGAATGACAAACAGCCTATCCTCGTACATTTGAGGATGGAGTATGCATCGACTATAGAAAGCTTAATAAGGAAACTAGGAAGGATCATTATCCTCTTCCTTTCCTGGATCAGATGCTAGATCGACTTGCGGGACACTCTCACTATTGCTTCCTAGATGGCTATTCGATATACAACCAGATTATGGTGAACCCCGAAGACCAAGAGAAAACAACCTTCACATGCCTATATGGGACATTCGCCTTCAAAAGAATGTCGTTTAGGATTTGCAATGCTCCAACCACCTTTCAGAGACGCATGATTCGTGTGCCAGTAAGTGTGTTGGAATCAACAAAATTTATAACCTAAATTCCTCCAACTGCCATAGCCTAGCTACTACAATATAATGGCTCTAGGGTCGAACACAGGGATGGGTTTTCTTCGCACAAATGATTAACAGTTTGCTCAAAATGGTAAATTTCGATTTGGATTTGGGATTTTGATAAAGGGTGGGAATTGAAATGTTTGGAAACTGAAAATAAAACAAGTTAAAATGTAAAATAGAACTCCTTGAAGTGTTAGGTCACTGAGGTTGGATTCCTAGGGCAACCGAGGGTTTCCAGGGTCCTTTCCTCGCGTTAGGGAGGATGACCTATAGTCATTTCCCGAACCGGATCTTCATTTAGCTATAAAAATTGACCCTTAATAAATATCCTTTGAAAAATGGCATCCATTGGCCATTAGTGCTCTCGGTCATTAAAACACAATTCTGTGACTCACCTTACAATACAAATCATAAATGATAACTAACAGGCACCAATGGATCTAACATTAAGTAGGCAGCTTGCAGTAATAATAACCATTCAAGGTGACTCAAAAGGGATCAAAACCTAGATTTAAAAAAAAAAAACGGTAAAAGCGGTGGATACTTCTGCGTGAAAAACATAGAACCTCCAGTTGCCTTCAGATCTTTATGCAATGACCTTCTCCTTGGCGGGAAGGGTTTCTAGCCACTCATCCTCGAGGTTGGCCATCCTCGGAGGTGTTTAGCTGCCAGAAAGTGAGAGAAAATGGAGATATTGGAGAAAATGAGAAAGAGCGGGAGAATTCCACTCGAGTTTTAATACTGCAAAGAAGTCTCCCCACATGCAAGATTTGTTTGGAGCTTATATAGTGCTCAATTACAAGCAAAAATACAAAAATATCCTCAATACCCACTTATACATGAAGGGTAAAATGGTAAAATGAAAAAAGTGGGTCAACCAGAAGTAAAAGGGGCCAAAAATCACAAATGAAGGAAGCAATTTTTGCATCGCTCCTGACAATTTTCAAACTACATTTTCCTTTCCTCTTACGCTCTTAACCATGAGTTTACGTCTGCCCAATGCGAGTTCGACTTGAATTCTTCGTGCTTGGATCGACTCAACAAAATTGGCATAAATAGCTTGCAAAAACTACAAAATTAGCCACAAAATGCGATAAGTAGAATAGTCAGGACCTTAATGTGTAAATCGAGTTAATTCGGTTGATTAGTACATAACAAGTACTCAAAACCTACAATAAATAGGGCTCAAAATAACACTTTTTTGGGCACTAATCAATGCATGATCGCCATTTTTTAGATTTGATAGAAAACATCATGGAAGTCTTCATGGATGATTTTTCAGTGTATGGATGCTCATTTGATAATTGTTGACCAATCTTGAAGTGGTTCAAGTTTTAAAGTAAAATCTGGTTTTAATTTGGGAGAAATGCCATTTCATGGTGCAGAAGGTATCGCGCTTGGACACACTCATCTCTTCCAAAGGGGTTGGAAGTGGATAAAGAAAAGATAGCAATAATCCAAACCCTTACCCCACCCACCACAATGCGAGGTGTTCGTAGTTTCTTGGGACATGTAGGTTTCTCTCTAAGATTTATCAAATATTTCTGAAAAATCGCAAAACCACTATGCAAATTGTTGGAAAAAGACACGGTATTCAGCTTTGATGAAACCTGCATGACAGCATTTGAGGAGATAAAGAATAAATTGATCAAAGCACCCATTGTAGTTGCACCCAATTGGGGTGAACCTTTTGAGATAATGTGCAACGCCAATGACTATGCAGTTGGGGCTGTTTTGGGACAAAGGTGAGAAAACATCTTCAAGCCTATATATTATGCGAGTAAAACGCTGAACAAAGCTCAAGAGAATTACACGATTATCGAGAAAGAGATGCTAGCAGTGGTGTATTCTTGTGACAAGTTCAGACCGTACATACTTGGCTGTAAGGTGACTCTCTACACAGACCATGTGGCAATCCGATATCTTATGATGAAAAATGAGGTCAAACCGAGATTAATTCGCTCAGTTTTATTGCTTCTAGAGTTCGATATGGAAATTAAAGACAAGAGCGTTAGTATAGTGAACATTATCTCTTTTGGGCTCAATGGGGATGGAAGACCGCATAGAGATTGAGGAATCGTTCCCGGATGAGCAATTGCTATACGATGGAAGCTTATTTGCCTTGGTTGCAGACTTTGCAAACTATTTGGCATGCAATGTGTTACCCCCTGGGCTTAGTTCTCAACAGAAGAAGAAATTCCTACATGATGTCAAGCTATATCAATGGGATGATCCACTGCTTTTTAAAAGATGCCTAGACCAAGTAATGAGAAGATGTGTATCTCAAGAAGAACAACTAGAAATCCTATCTAAGTGCCAATCTTCCCCATATGGAGGGCACTTTGGAAGCCAAAAGACAGCTCAGAAAGTGCTTCAATCTAGATTTTTCTGGCCCAGCTTGTTCAAGGACTGTCATCAACACGTTCAGAACTGTGATAGATGTCAGAGAGTGAGTAATATGTCCAGAAGAAATGAAATGCCCCTAAACAACATTCAAGAAGTAGAAATTTTCGATGTATGAGGCATTGATTTCATGGGACCGTTTCTTCCCTTCATTTGTGAAATTTATATCCTTCTTTACTTGATCGTATGTGTCGAAGTAGGTGGAGGCAATTGCCACAGAGAAAATTGATGCTAAAACAGTGGTGCAATTCATTCACATAAATATCCTCACCCGGTTTAGTCCTCCCGTTGTATTCTCGGTGATGAAGGGAGCCATTTATGCAATAGAGTCTTTGCCTCTTTGTTGAGGAAGTATAATGTGTGACATGCAAAGAGTCTCCCATATCACCCACAATCCAATGGGCAAGCATAAATTTTGAATAGGGAAATCAAAGCAATATTGGAAAAAACGGTGAGTTCATCTAGGAAGGATTGGTTGAAGAAGTTGGACGATGCTCTATGGGCATATAGAACCACCTTCAAAACTCCAATTGGCATGTCTCCCTTTCGCTTAATATTTGGAAAACCATGTCATTTTCCATTGGAGTTAAAACAATGCGATGTAGGCGATAAAGACCTCGATTTCAACCTCAGAAAGTGAGGTAGAAAAAGATATTCATTGAATGAACTTGAAATGCGCGATTGATTCATATGAGTCACGAATCTACAAGGAAGACTAAAGATGACATGACAAGCACTTGCTAAGGAAAGAGTTCAAGGTGGACAAAGTCCCTATTTTGAACTCCATATTAAAGTTATTCCCAGGCAAGTTGAGGTCAATATGCTCTGGGACTGCCACAGTCACATCGATAACCCCATACGGTGCAATAGGGGTGCAAACAGAAAATGGTCAAGAGTTCAAAGGCAATGGCCAGAGGTTGAAGCATTATTTGGGTGAACAAATTGCTAAAGAAATCGTGAACTACATTGATGTATAATCTCCATTTTTATGAGCAATCAACAATGAGACACAGCTTTGTCGAGCTATCGACACTAAATCTAGCGCTGCTTGGGAGGCAACCCAAGTTTTGTAAGAACCCCACTTTTTCGTTTATTTTCTTACTTTATTTCATTTCTTTTTAGTTTAATTTGATTATGTTTTTGGGGATTCTTGGTTTGTTTTGTTTGATTTGTGTGTCAAGTGTTTCAGATTTAGGCACGAAAGAGGTCGGGGTTAATATACTTGAAACCGAGTTTTTGGGAGGGAACTAAAAATTTGTGAAAAACATTACCTTTTTCAAAAGAAGAGGGAGCCATGGACTCAATTTGTTGTTTAATGGATTTATTATAATTTGTGGGCAGTGTGTTTTTGAGTGAAAATACTCTCGGGTTTGCCAAGGCGAAGCCTGCTTCGCTAAGGCAAACTCCTGGTAAGTCTGGCAAGCCCTTGGGTTCACCAAGGTGAAGGAAAACCTTCGCCAGGCGAACTGGAATCGATTTTGTACCCTCTCGGGTTGCCGAGAGCCAAAAGGCCTTCTTGAGATGAACCCTGACCCGAGACTTTTACATTTCCTGGGTTCAGGAGTGAACCCTTGTAACTTTTCACCTTTGGGCCCCTTCTCCAAGGTGAAGGCAGCTTCACCAAGGTGAAGAGGCCTTATGTTAGGGCACTTTAAAGCCAAACATGCCTCATTTTTTTCATTTCACAATTATTTCCCGGCTTTCCCTCTCTAAGAACTCAGTCCTCCAAGTCAGATTTTTCAATCTACCTTCCTCTATGGCTGATGAGTGCTTAAAACACTCAGATTATACTCGCGTCAGTCGTGCATTTTCATGTTGATTTGGCATTATTTATATAATTTTAGTGTTAGATTCATATTTAGTTTTTGTTTTGAATACGGGCATGATGGCGAAAGAACAATTTGGAAGCCATTTTGGAGAATGAGAGACATCGCAGTCGACGCCGCGTCGCGGCGTCTCCATCAGCGGCGTCACCAAGTCCGCGACGTGGGGGTCAACAAATCACAGTCAACCGGTCACTGCGTCGGCGTCACCGCGTCGCGGCGTCACCACGTGTGGCGTCACCCGCGTCATGACGTCAAACTCAAAATCACGCATCTCATCATTAAATGCGGGGGCTCGGAGATTTGGGGTGTCGAAGAAGCGTCTTTGACCCCGAGAGATACGGAATTGGAGAGACACGCAACCTGACTTCAGGATCTCCGCGGATTTTGTATTGGGTTTTCCTTATTGTTTGGATATTTTTTTTTGGATCACATAGGGGATGTTCTTCATAACACATATTTTATTTCTTTCCATCTATGATCATTCTCACAACTTATTTCTAGGGTTACATCAAACCACAGCATGCAAATAATGGATTAAGTTTAACCTTTCATGTTAATTAATTGTTGTTAATTTATCGCATCTACTCTATGCACACGTATTAATTATATGATAATATCTGGCGATATTAACATACTTACTTGAAAGATCGAGATTCGAGAGATGAAATTATTGGGGATCTGGGTGAGTGACCTTTAGCCGGTCGGAATTAATAGAGATATTAGGACTGAAGGTGGTATCTAGGGTAGAACATTTAAGCATTTTCGAATGCAGTCGAGATAGAGATATACTCGTTCTATTTGCGAGATGGCGAATATACCTCGAGAGGATATCTCGTAGGCAAGATCACCTCGTGTGAAAGTTGATATGTTATAAACAAGTGGGAATAACAACATCTTTAGAAGAATAATCCATCGAATGTGTGAGGGGAGGTCCAACCTAGGCTCCACATTATCAATTCACAAAACCAATAGCTTAGTTACGATTAGTACTTAAATTCTCTCTTAGAATCATTTATTCGGATATTGTGCAAGCGAGATCTACGTAGTCAGTTAATACTTTCCTGTGGATCCGATGCTCGTACACTAATAGTACTATATTACTTGGGGCTCTGCATTACACTTGCGCGCCAGGCATTCATTTTTATACACGGCGTTTTCGGCTGTCAAGTTTTGGCGCGCCGTTCTTGGGAAAGGCTTAAATTGATATAGAGTAGTAAGCATATAGATAATGATACAATTTTCTTTATTTTTGTTATTTTACGAAATCTTGTGTTGGGTTTTGTTAGTTGGTGTGTTATTGCGATCTGAGGGTTCGGTGAGAGTACATACGGCAATAAAACGAATTAATCAACACTTGGTAATGATCAGGGCCAGAAAGGGCTTACGCGCAGTTAGCGAAGGCAGAGAGCGAGCAGGAGTAGAACTCAGGTAGTCATGGAAAACAGCGAACAAGATTTTGGCGTGGAGCAGGCTGAACCACGGAAAGTCGAACTAGAAATCAGCGCCTAGGCATTTCGCCTGGCCCGGACCGATCCGTACATGCTATTAGATGGGTTCGTTCTACCTCCAGCCAGTTGTTCGGACAGCGGACGGCCGCCCGGTCGAGCAAACAATTTTGAATTGAAATCGGTCCACGAATCTGATGCTTGAACATATTGTTCCATGGACTACCCATGAGAACCAGAACATGCATTTGACTAACTTCCTCAAGGAGTTGAAGATACCATCAAATACAGCAGGTCAGCGAAGAAGCCCAAGATTACGGTTGTTCCCTTTCACTCGGGGATAGAGCGAACATTGGCTAACCGATCGTACCAGGATTCCATTACTACATGGAGCGAGTTAGTAGTTTCGACGAGGATTCTTTCCACCTTCGAAGATTGCACAGGCGGTGCAAGAGATCAATACGTTCGGTCTCAGAGGGGGAGAACCTAGCGAGAAGCATGGGACGAGGTTCCATGGTGTGTAGTGTCCTCACCATCGACTAACCGGATGGATGCAAGTCCACACCTTTTGCAATGAGTCAAGAAATCTGGCCGACAATGATAGATGCCTGGTACAGAGGATCATTGATGAAGAAAACCACGAGACCAAGCGTATGAGATATTGGAAGATCTTTGCAACCAACACTAATCGTGCTGAAAGTACACCCGGTAAACACGGTGGGTGGCACGAGACGATGAAGTCTGACAATTTCGTAAATCGTGTGAAACGGTGACTAAACGGTTAAATAGGCGAGGGGAACAACACATGCTATCGAGACCACTCCATGGGAGTTGTGGATCTGTGGAGGACGGTACGGTGGTAGCCCAGAATGTCGGTCGAGGAACTCACGAGTGGAGCAAGCTCGATGCGTATCGAGGTTTAATTAAAATCGATCCAGCGGCAAGGACCGTATGGGGGTAATAGCTACCCGGGAGAATCGATGCTCAGGAGACGAGATGGGCGTAACAATCGAGAACCCGGAACAATCAAAACAGCAAGGGTATGGATGGAGGAACAATCGGAGCAATACGCAATCGAGGCAAGGCCTAATGAACCACCCCACGAAAGAAAGGTGGATTTAGACGAAGCTCTAGCCACGAGATGTTAACTTCTCATTCGCGTTTATATGAATGAGGCTAAAGAGAACATACGGCAGCAAACAACCCGGGTTAAACAATCAAGCGGCCACGGCTAAGGAGTTTGGAAGCACAAATGGGCCAAATGGCGAGCTTACACTTGCGAAGGCGGCCAGGGTTCTCTGCTTAGGAGCAATTCGGTAGTGAAGGAGATAGGAATGAGCACGTTAAGCGATCACGGCGAGAAGTGGGAAAGTGGAAACACAAGTCACGGCCCACTCGTAGAGCGGTTAGAAGCGGGGATGTCATACGGCCCGAGCAGAGAAAGATGATGCGGTCGAAGAGCAGGTCACGGGAGAAAGCGGTCGGCGAGAGACCTCTAGTGAGGCAAGGCCTGACATACTAGTCCACACCCCTGGCGTCTCAAGAAACATAAAAGGCTGGACAAGCAATTCACGAAGTTCATGGATGTTTTCAAAAAGCTGCATATAAACATCCCATTTGCTGATGCCACCCCAAGAGCAAATGCCGGGTTATGTAAAAGAGTTTACTGTAGAAAGACATTTTGTCTCAAAAAGAGAAGATTAGTAGACTTCGAGGCGGTAAACTTAACCGAAGAATCTCTGGTGCCGCATCCTTCGGAGGAAGCTACCCTGAAGCTCAAGACCGGGCGGTTTGCTTATCGGAGTGCACAATTGGAATCTTATTTTGAGAGAGCGTATGTGATTTGGGTGCCGACATTAATCTTATGCCCTTATCCATCTTTAAAGCGTTTGGGATTAGGAGAAGCCCGTCATTCTGATCACTCTGCAGCTTACTGGACATATCTTTGAAGCTTGCAGAGAGGGATAATGAAGATGTCTTAGTAAAGGTCGACAGATTTATAACTCCGGCCAGTTTCATAGTTTTAGACATGGAAGAAGATAAAGAAATGCAGATTATCTTGGGAAGACCTTTTCCTAGCGGCCAGCGAATGATGATTGATGTGCGGAGGCGGCGGAAACTAAGAGTACAAGAAGAAGAAGTAAAATTCAATGTATTCGACGGTGAGACACCAGTGAGAAAGTGATACGTGCTTAATGGATTTGATATAGTAGGAGAGGCTATAGTGTCAGCGAAGTGGTCTCCGCAGGCCCTTTGGAATAGCCTAGTGGTGACCTTGTCTGGGAACTGGTGACGAGGCAGAAGAATACGTTAAGTGGATGGATTCTTTTGGGCACAATGAAGGAAATACTTGAATCGCTGAGCGAAGGGGCTAAGCCGACCCGGTTCCATCGATTGAGCAACCACGAGATGGAGCGAAACCTCTACCTAGCCGTTTAGTATGCATACTGAGGTAGAATCTACGCTACGTAATTATCTCATCATCTCTAGCGGAAATGGAGGAAGAGAAGTTATTGAGGTTCTTGCGATCACAAACAAGCACTCGGATGATGGTCTCTAGGCCGACCTAAAAGGGATCCGCCGCACTATGTGTATGCAAGTATTTTATTAGAAGATGGTCACAAGCCCTCGGTGGACCTTGAGGAGAGTGAATCCGACAATGAAAGAGTAGTTCGAAGAAGTTCTAAAATGGCTAGATCTTGGGGTGATTTACCCCGCACCCGGGCCGACGCATGGGTAAGCCCTGTTCGAGGTGAGTACCAAGAGGATAACTGTTATCGAGGCGCTTGATATCTTCTTGCCATCACAGAGCGTTGGCCAGTTGATTTGTATTGACTATAGAAAGCGGAACAAGGCCACTCGGAAAGATCACTTTCCTACCACCCGTTTCTAGATCGGATGCTCGTCGATTAGCGGGTATGAATATTATTGCTTTTGGATGGATATTCCGGTTACAACCATCGCCATAAGCGCTGAAGATCGGGAAGACAACATTCACTTGTCCACATGGTACATTCGCTTTTCCGGCGAGGATACTTGCTGGGTATGTAATGCTCGGGTACTTTCGGAGATGCATGATGGCCATATTCTCTGACATGGTAGAAAAAGACGATTGAGATTTTCATGAATGATTTCTGTTAATGGGAAATTCATTTGACAATTAATCTAGCAAATTTGAGAAATTTGTACTCATAAAGATGTGAAGAGACCCGATCTAGTACTCAATTGGGAGAAGTGCCATTTCATGAGTACGAGAAGTGTGTTCTTGGACATCGGATCTACGCAAGAGGGATGAAGTGAATAGGGCGAAGGTGAAGCAATTGAAGTTACCTCCGCAACTAATACGTGAAGGTCAGAAGTTTTCTAGGCCATCTTTGGATTATGGCGGTTTATCAAGGATTTCTCACGGTGCGAAACCATTGTCTAATTTGCTAGTCGAGGGGGATCGAATTCGAATTTGACTCCCAATGCGTACATGCTTTTCTTGTATTGAAGATAGAGTTGATCTCGCTCCTATTGTTGTAGCGCCAGTTGAGTTACGCTCCATTTGGTGATGTGTGATGCAAGCGACTATGCGATTGGGCCAGTATTGGGGCGAGAAACGAAAAATCTTCGGGTGATTTATTATGCAAGCGGGGACTTTTGGATAACTCAGGCGAGATTATGCCACTCTTGAGAAGAAGCGTGGCCATTATTTGCTTTACGATAAATTCCAGGCCATATTTGATTGGCGGCAAGTCGTGGTGCACAGCGATCATTCGGCCATTAAGTACTTGATGACCTTGAGAAGAGCCTTGAAAACCCGGTTGATTCGGTGGGTCCATACATTGCGGGGTTGGCGTAATCAAGAGACGAAAAAGGGCACTGAAAATTTGATGGCGAACCTTCCGCGATTGGAAGGGAGCCGAGAGATGATATTCGGTGAATGGCGAATTTCAGACGAGAAACTTACTGTGAGGGCCGAAGAGCGGTTCCACGGTTTGCGAACTATGTGAACTATTTGGTAGCGAGTGATTCCCAGAGTTTAATTATCGAAGAAAGGGTTTTTCGCACACCTTAAACCTTCTTGTGGGAAGAGCTTGATTCCTCTACAGAACCTTGTCTTTGATCGAGGTGATAAGGAGATGTGGTGCTAGAAGATGGGGAAATGCATAGTATTCCCCGAACCATTGCCACACTCACAGTGTGGTGGACACTTTGGTGGCGAAGCAGCTGACGAGGTTCACGGTCGGGTTTTTTATTGGCCTTCCCTATTTAAAGATGCTCACGGTCGTTTCCACTGCGACCAGTATCGGCTAGTGGGGAACATCTCTAGAAGACGAGCCACCCATGCATCCCATCTTGGAGGTAGAGTTGTTTTGATTTATGGGGATCGATTTCATGGGACCATTTCACCGCATCGTCTGACAACTTGTACATTTGTTGGCGAGTAGATTATGTATGAAGTGGGTGGAAACGGGTCACACACACAGTGATGCGAGGTGGTGGCTCGATTCTGCTTGGTGATATATTCGCGGCGTTTTGGAACTCCTCGGGCTTTAATCCTGATCATTGGTACCCATTTAACGCCAAGTGTCGATAAGGTGTTGTAGTATAGGGTATGCCATCGTACATCTCTTGCGTATCACCTGTCAAGCGAATGGCGAGAGTATCAATCGCGAATCCAAGTATATTCTCGAGAAAAGCATCATGATTCGGGAAAGATTGGTCTAAAAAGATAGACGATGCGCTCTGGGCATACCGCACCGCATTTAAAACTCCTTTGGGCATGTCTCCGTTCAGACTCGTATATGGTAAAGCCTGTCATCTTCCAGTGGAATTGGAGCATCGAGCCTATTGGACCACTCGACAACTAAACATGGACAGTACATTGGCTGGTGAAAAGCGCTACTCGACTGATGAGCTAGATGAGTTGAAAGCGAAGCATATGAAACGCCCGCATCACATAAAGGAAAGACTAAAAGAAACGGCACGACGACCACATCACTAGAAGGAGTTCACATTTGGGCCAATAGAATCCTTCTATTCGATTCTCGCTTAAAGAAGCTTTTAGGAAATTGAAGTCTCGATGGTCGGGGCACTCACGGTAACAAAGGTCTTTTCATATGGTGGAGACGAAGTTTCACACCACTGAAAAGGCACATTCCACGGTCGCCACTGGCGGCTTGAAGCCCGTACTATGGAGCGTGTTTCTGAGACAAGACAATTATCTCTTTGACAACTGCAGACGCAGTATAATCAACGATCGCATGCGTTTGGGTTCCTGAACACATGACTGAGATTCGGGGTCGTCGAGGCTAACGACATTAAAGCATAGCGCTTCTTGGGAAGCGACCCGAGTTTTCAAAACTTTGTTTTAAGTTTTAGTTCTGTGTGTTTTCAGCAATTTTGATTTCTAGGCGCAATCATGATCGGGTTTGCTTGTTGGTTTAATTTCGGGAGGCGGAGAGTGTAGGTTAGAGGCTTGCGAGTGTTGAGTCCGCAAGGAAATCTGAGTGGAGAGTTCTCGAAAAATTGAGGTTTTGGTATATAAATTATCTTGGGAGACCTTCTACGCCACGTCGCGGCGTGGACTGCGTCGCGGCGTCATTTTTTGAGCTCTACGTCGCGTCGCGGCGTCAAAATTTACCTCTACGTCGCGTCGGCGGCGTGGATTTTCCGCGTCGCGGCGTCGGTTTAACACTCCTGCGTCGCGTCGCGGCGTGTATTCTCCGCGTGTGACGTCATTTTGACATGCTCTCTGCCGCGTCGGCGTTGCCGCACTGCGTCGCGGCGTCGCCAATCAAGCTCTGTCGCGCGTCGCGGCGTGGCCCGCCGCGTCGCTGGCGTGAGGCGGTTTTAAACGAATAGGCCATTTTTGGCCTTTCACGCACCACCTGCCTGAAACCACAGCCTTCGCTGGAGCTCTTGGGCCAGATAAGAATCTCGCCTCTTTTTGCTCGCCGACCTTTATGAAAGTCACCCACATTGGCCGGTTTGGACCATAGTGGCTTCTCCACCGCGTGTGTCGATTTTAGCTTGGGTATAGTCGTTTAGGGGTTTCTTTATGTGTTTTTTATTAACTGAGGTCTTTTAGGGGGTCCTTTCGGGTTAACTAGATTATTCGAGGGTTTTGAGTCAGCTTTTAGTCTTGAGTTGAATCTTTAGGTAGTGTTTAGTTAATTTCTTTTGTCGTGCATATTAGGTGTTTGTTATTTGGTTTGGCGCTTAGGATGTCACGGCAGCGGCAAAGTTACTTTGCCAAGCGGTCGGGCCCGTGAGCCAGGCTCCCACATTCGATGCCTCGCGTTTTGTAAACGCGGATGCCGCGGATCGGTTTAGCATAATTTGCAAAAACCGATCCTTCATTAGGAAGAGGTTTCACCACCGGCGGTGCACTAGCAAAACTATCGAGGCGAGGGTTGGGCGTGCCTTGTCTTGACCCCCTCGCCAGTGCCATGAGCGTGGTTGGGGAATTCTCACCGCCAGCCTCACCTCCCACGCGTCCTCAAAAGGTCGGTGCGGGGTGTATTGGTGCGACTTCGTAGTCGATCAATAGCTACTATGGCCTCGAGCATATCCCACCCAGGGCCTTTGATGACTCGCGAGCACCACGACTACCATGAGGTCATCAGTGTTGACCCGAGTCGGGGTGAGTGGCGGATCAATACTTGCGGACCACGCGATAAATTTCAAGGCCAAGCATTTGGCCTACATTCCTAAGGTGTGGCATCACTTTATCATGGCGTCTTATCTGGAAGCGGCGAATGTGTGTGAGTGGCGCCCGAGCGCTCTTAACCCGACCTACGCTATCTTCACGGGATATACCATTTGGCGTTAGGCGGGTTATCGAAGGATGCCATCCTCCATACTTAGGGATGCGAAATAGCACAGGGCACCCTTTTACGATATTTGGCTTGTGCGAAATAAGCCGCGCCTTGACAGCAATGAGACTGGCTGCACAGGTGGAACCATATCGAATCAGCGGGACACACACAGTGTCCACTTAACTGAGGTTTATGGCTGGGGCCATGAGCCCTCAAGCCGAGGACGAGCTTCAGTGCTCCGGGCTCGCTATGGATCCCTACTGAGTGACACCCGGGAGGACGTGGCAGGTCCCTCGTCTCGACCTCCTCCGCTCAGCCGGCGGCTGGGGCGGCGAGTCCCTCCTAGTCCTTCCCGATGTTGAGGACCCGGTGCTCTCCCTCGGCGTTTTGGCGCGTGCAGGATGAGACCGGGGCATCGAGTCCTCGTTACTCCCGAGACATGGAGCGTGCGTGCGACATGCGCACGATTCGGCCCGTCAGGCCATCATTCCTCTGACGACGACGGTATGCGAGCCGGCTCGCGCGGCTCTAGCTTTCACCATCCACGCGCCGCCACATGATGATCTACGAGGAGTCCTTACCCTCTATGTTTTTTATTTTACGGTGGGGACAACGGATCTTTTGTTTGAAGTATTTTGTTCGGATACCATGTTTTGTTTATCCTTTGCTTTATTTGCGTTGTTTTAGTTTTTAGTAGTTTATAGTATTGTTAGTTGTTAGCATTTGGGTTGTGTTTTGTTTTAGTATTTGCATCACGGTTGTAGGTAGTGTTAGTATTTGTTTGAGTTATTGTGCATCATATTTTGCTTATGTTGGTGGTCGGTTGTTAGTTGTTTTTGTTTGTTTTTGGGATATTCATGCATAATGTAGTAATTGCATTCGAGTTGTGCCATGTTGAAAGTGAGGATCAGATTTTAGATTGAATTCACTATAGATTTGTTCAGATGCATACATTTGTTTGATGCTCGGTAATTAGATTGAATAGGTGAAAATTTAGTGAACGATCAGGGTGGTCGAAACGATTCTCGAACTACATCACACTCACACACTAGTGACGATCAGAGTATGCATAAGTGCCGAACCAACTACTAAATTCGACCAACCTAGGGAGATTAGAACCATTTGAGTGATGGGACACCTAAACAAAGAGGATTGCCATCGAGCTGACCCAGAAAAATACAAAAACATGAGAAAAAGAGAAAAAGAAAAAAAATAAAAATAAAATAAAATAAAAATAGGCATGCATAGAATAAAGCGGGATCATCAGTCGAATCCGGGCACGATCTGAGGGCCTATCGAAAGCCTAATGCCACGAGCGTAGGCTAGGAGTCATTGACTTCCTTTAGATTACATGGGACGAGATGGATCATTCACGCAACCTAGGATACATCGAGGTTTGGTTGAGTGTTCGGGGTGAAGTTTGAAGGAACTTAATGCGGTGCCACTTAACCAGCAGTGAAGTGCGATGGATCAAGCTCTGAGATTACTTGGCTAAAACTTCAGTAACTTCAGTCTTCTTAGGCTGTTTTGGTACATAGGAAATTCTAGATATGTAGACATGAATAATTGAATTAGCGTTCTGTCCTTGTCTAGTTCGATTCTTCTAATAGGTGGGTTGAACTTAAGTTTGGAGACCAGCCGGAACTCGGGCATGATACGAAGTCACCATAGGCACATAGGGTTTAGGAGCGGCCATTGAACACTATGGGAGTGGATGCGCCGTCGGTTTCACATACCTGTCGAAGTCCAGAAAGTCAAGTATCGTATGCCTTCGTGGACATCGAGCAAAGGCGATTGGGTATGTGAATCGGTCGAATTGATCCTATTTTCGACGTGGCATTCTTGTCTTAGTGTGAGTTGCATAGTGTCGGGTGTGTGTCTGTTTAGAGTCGGTTCTTGCTTGAGGGGGCAAGCAAGAATTAAGACTGGGGTGTGATGAGTGCTTAAGGAAACACTCCGGATTACTTTACTCGCGTCGGTGAGGTACATTTTCATGTTGATTTGGCATTATTTATATAATTTTAGTCATTTAGATTCCTTATTTTAGTTTTTGTTTTGGAATACGAGGCATGATGGTAAAGAAAGAACAATTTGCGGAAGCCATTTTGGAGAAATAGGAGCATGCAAGAGTCAACGCCCTTTGTCGCGACGTCTCCGCGTCATGACGTCGCAAGTCACGGCCATGGGGACCAGCAAATGCGAAGTCAACCGGTCACTGTCGCGGCGTCTGCGTCGCGGCGTCGATCAAAAATACGCATCTCATGTTAAATGCGGGGGGCTCGGGATTTTGGGAGTGTCGAAGAGCGTCTGCGACGGTCTGGAATTGGAGAACACGCAGCAGGACTTCAAGGATCTCCTTGGATTTTGCTCAGTGGTTTTCCTTATTGTTTTGATTATTTTTTTTTTTGGATCACATGAGGATGTTCTTTGTAATACATATTTTATTTCTTTCCTTCCTTGATGTTCTAAACTTATTTCTGAGGGTTACATCAAACCATGTCTGAACAATGGATTAGAGTTTAACCTTTCATGTTAATTAATTGTTGTTAATTTATCGCATCTACTCTATGCACGCATGTTGAATTATATGATAATATCTGGCCGATAATAACATGCTTGAAGAAGATCCGAGATTCGAGAGATGAGGTATTACGGGGATGCGGGTAGAGTAGCAGCGGTCGGGTAATAGAGATATTCCGGACTTGAAGGTGGTATCTAGGGGTAGAACATTTAAGCATTTCGAATCACAGAGTCGGGAATAGAGATATACCGATTCAAACTGCGAGATAGGCGAATATACCTCGAGAGGATATCTAAATGAGCAGATCACTCGCCATTGTTGATATGTTATAAACAATTAGAATAGCAACATCTTTAGAAGAATAATCCATCGGGTATGTGACGGGGAGATTTAACCCTAGGCTCCCACATTATCAATTCACGAAAACCAATAGCTTAGTTACGAGTTAGTACTTCAAATTCTCTCTTAGAATCATTTATTCGAGATATTGTCTAAAAAGCGAATCTACGTAGTCAATTCATCTTTCCTGTGGATGATACTCGTACTAATGCATATATTACTTGGGACTCTGGCATTACACTTGCGCGCAGGCATTCATTTTTATACACGTTTTCGGCTGTCGATGGCTCGAGAAGAAAACCGTCCTGAAAGAGGAAGGGCCAATTTCGAGAGTTCGCACACCTCCGCCTCTTCCCAACAACCCAGAGAAGTTTATCACATAAGAAGCGAAGTAAGCTATACCATGAGTCCCTTTCTATTAAGACATTTGTTGTAGGCGTGGTATCCCGGACTCAGTATTACATTTTGACTTCTGATCGAAAAGGCTAGACTACATTTTGTGCGCATCCCTAATCTAGGATAGCCTCGGTTGTCAAGGAGTTTCACTCCGACCTATAGTTTTGGGTTGGCTCCACAATATATGTATGAGGTAAATGGGTGGATTTCAGCGCCATAGCGATTAGCAGGAGTGTGACCTAGTGGACCCGATATGATGCTTATAGGAGCCTTATTTCGGGACATCTATTATCAGGGATGATCATGACGTTTCCTCCTGAGGAGGAGGGGTGTATGTGCGGCATGCATCCCTTCACTTTCGAGGTTACTACATTCCAGATGAAAGCCCTTAAGCCGGTCCCGAAGGTTTGGTACAACTTCATCTGTGCTACCCTAAAGCCCAGCCTTCATCTCTCCACTGTCACACGGGACAAAATGGTCTTGCTTTATGCGATCGCTCAAAGTATCAAGTTCAATGTCGGAAATGTCATAGAGAGAGGGATTATAGAGTCTACACATGGGCGATGCACTGGAGCCCTTATCCATCCCTAATTGATCACATAGTTGTGCCAGCTCACTGAGGTCCCGATGCATGAATCAAAGGAGAAGTCCACCCACAGACTCCCGATGCACATCACGAAGACTAAACGTAGAAGTCACGATTTGACATTGAAGTCGAAGGCGAGCAAAGAGCAAGCGAAGAAGAGCTCATAGGCGACGCGGGGCGTGAGGCACCACGAGACCATTCGGTAGTCGCGGATCGAATTCAAAGACTTGCGAGTTCAGCAGGATGAGGCGGCCCAGCGATAGCATATGCGGGTCGATCACGGGCGCGACCTGACCTATATAAATTGATATGATGCATTTCTACCACGGATCAACATCTTCATCAGCGATCTGGAAATCGTAACCCTGTCTCTATTCAGCTTTCTACACTTGGCCTCGATTCTGGCGGCGGATGGATCCACTTTCGATTACCTAATCTTTTGATGATGATGAGCACGGAGCATTTTGAGGAGTTTCTATCCCCACACGCTCTTTGTTATGCGCGGGCGGTGCTAGTTTTTTAGTTTGGGGATGTTTTCCCAGTACTTTTTAGTATTTTCAGTTTATATGCTTTTATAGGTGCCATCTGAGCACCTAGAACAATTTACTCATTTTCTTTATCTGCTTTATTTGCATACTATTTTTAGTATTTTCAGTTTATATGCTTTTCTTGGTGCCATCTAAGCACTTGGAACAATTTACTCATTTAGCTATGCCTTTATTTGCACACAATTTTGGATATTTTAGATTTCTTTTTTTTTTATCATTATTTTGGTTATATTTGATCATTTTTGTCATAGTAAGCTCTTATTTGCAAAAATAATTTGAGTAAATCATCCTAATGCCACAGTGCACAACAATTTTGAAGCATTTTTTTTTGTGTAAATATCAAATTGGTTTATTTTGTTGTGTATGGGTCCGTTGTTGAAATACCTGAAATGCCTATGATGATATCAAATTGTGGTATTCTTTACATATGAACAATGTGAGAGACAGTGAGCTAAAATTCAAATAGAAAGACCATATAGCTGTACACTTAGCTATAGTTTACACTAAATCAGGAGTCTGAGTCTCATATACCCTTATTGTTCAATTATGCTCGGTTTAGAGAAAAATTAGAGGGAAATCATGATGTCTAAGATTTCACAAGACTTTAGAACTTGCTCAAGTACCATTTAGTGAAATCTAAATGACACATCTTTTGAAATGATGTAGGCCATCCTTGGAATTGGTTGAGCTATTTAGCCTACCCAGGTTATATATTAACCCATAGTCTTGATTTGGTAAAAATGCTTGACCATGTTCTACCTTGAAAACCAAGAACGAACACCCATATCCCGTTGTTTTACTCGTCGATCAAGAACTCATATTTTACCCTTAACATGTCATTGACAAAGCACAAATCAAGAGAAAGACATGTAGTCTGGTGGGAAGTTGGGATGAAGCGGTTTGAGAAGTCTGGAAATGTCGGAAGAGTGTTGAAAGAAAAAGAAAGAAAAGAACTCATGGGAGCAAATTTAACCTCGTAGCCTTCTACCTCGAAGCTCTGTGAGGTGTTTTAACCACCTAATACCCTAAGACCAAGTGGTTCGGGAGTTATTGACTTAAGAGCTTGCTACATGGGGTGAATTTAGAAAACTTAAAAAGATGTTGAATGTTACCGCTGCTCGCTTGCATTGGTGTTTGAAGAAAGCAAAGTCTTAATAATCTTGAAGAAAAGATAAAACAAACAAGTTTGAGGTGAAATGGTATGAAAACACATTGATGCTGATCTGGTTGAGTGAATAACTCACTTGAAGACATAGTCAAATCTTGGAGGATGAAGCATAAGAATAGAATAAGGAAGTGCTAGAGTGTTTTCGAGTAGAATCTAAACCTAAATGATCTATTTAACTACTGATGAGTCTAAAAACTCATTTGATTTTTAATCCATTTTTCTAAGTTTATTACAAGATAATTGTTGATTCATATGCAGAAACCTGGGTAATTTGCTCAAATTTAATTTTGCGAGAAAATATAAGCGAGAAGCGAAAATCCAGGAAAACCATGGAAGAATTTAGCTGAGGAAACGAAGAAGTCGCAGCCTTGCTAGAAAATGAAAGTCGCGACAAGGGGCTCGTTTGTTCGGTTAATTTCAGGTCACAACATCGCAAGACCGGAGTTAATGAGGTTACGACCAAGAAAATGTGGTTGAGACGAAAGAAATTATTCAAGAGGCGGCGGGGTCGCGGCCTTAATCGAGGTTGCGAGGCGTTGATCACGATGATGAAGCCACAAATGAGGTCTCTGCAAGAAAATTTGAAGTTGTAACCAGTTCTTAAATGAAGGACTCAATTTGAGGTCACGACATCATCTTGAGGTCATGACATGGAACTGAATTGGGAGTCATAACAAGGAGATTTGAGGTTGCAACTACAAGAGAGTTGGAAAATCGGAAATGAGGTGCAACCTAATATCGGTGAGAGGAAACACAGGCTGAGCCAAGCGAAGTCCCAGTTAAGGAAATTGAAGTTGCAACCACTTTGTTATTCAAGGACCCCAAGGAGGTCGTGACCAATCAGCGGTCGCGACACAGATACACTAAGCATCGACATCAATTGCGAGAATTATGTTTAAAAACAGGCGAGACAAACACTACTTGACGGAAAGGGTAATGTGAGATTAGCAAAAGTCATATTGAGGTCACGACCGGTTTAAAGGCAAGGGAGGCTATCAAAAGCAGTCGCGACCAATAGTGAATTCGCAACTAAATTTGAACATATCAAAGGTAGAAGACCAAAAGGAGGGTGCTGACTTTAAGCGGGGTCATGACTCAAAATTGCGGCGAAGGAGCGACAAAAGCGAGTTGCGACGTGAGACTAAGTTGTAACATCAATTCTTGAAACAAGCGGGAAGGCCAAGAGGTCGCGACCACAATTGAAAGGTCACGACCACTAATCAGAGGCTACTTACTTGAAAGAGCACAGTTTGCAATGAGAAGAAACCTAGTCGCTGGCCCGATATGGAGTAGATAAAGGGAATCAGTCGCGACATCAACGGAGAGTGACACGAGACGGAGTAATCTAGGCTTACGGGGGTGCCACACGGATCTTTGTGCATTCGACCCGTTTCTTTTGGCCAGATATAAATAGACCGGTGTTAGAATAGTAAAAACCTCCTAACTTTTTCACTCACGACAGAACTAGGAGAGAAGAAGGGTTCATTGTATAGTTTAAGTAGATTTGCTTTTCTTTCTTTATTTTCTTTTCTTTTACGGATCTGAATACTTCAGTGTCGAGAAGCTTGATTATTGTTGAATTTTTATTTATGTTATTTTCTTCTTAAAATTAATGCCTGAAAATTGTGAAATCTAGACAAATTTCTGGAATTCATTTCTTCTCAATTTAATCGCGATTACAATGGATGTACTTGATTGATGCTCCATTGTTAATTGTGATCACGATGAATGGCGTAGCATTTGGATTCGATTTACCGTTAGTTACAATCTTTCCTGCAAAATTGTGGAGAGAATTATTTGGGTTGTGATTTATTTACTTGGTGTTGTTTTGAATCTATAGTTCCCAATGGTAGTGCAGGAATACCCGGTTTAAGGAGTGTATCTTGCTTTCTGATTTCGGGATGCCCTCTGGCATTGATACGAGAGATGGAAATTCTGAGGAAGTGAGGCATTCACTTATGGGGTATGTTAGACTATCATTGATGAATTCTTGAGCTGCGAAAGTTCATTTTGATAAATCGTTAAAACCATAATTGAAGTTGGAGGGGAGTATTTAACAATATAAATAATCGGAGAGTTCACACCAATCACAAGGGAAGCTCAGGCCATGTGTTAGTGAGATCTAATCAAGGGAAAGGCAGAACCAATAGATGAAGGATGAGCCACCAATTAGTGATAGAACTTTTGCAAAATCTACGAGAAGGAAGCGGAATGCAACGATCGTCGAAGAAATGGGTGTGTGAAGTATTGAGAAATAAAAATACTCGAGATCTTCTGAGAAGATCATAAATACAATCAGCGGTTCGATCTTGACTTCGAGATAAGCAAGGGCTTCTAACCAGTGAATATGGAGAAATCCAAATGCAACATTTAGGCAATCTTGGACAAATCCATATCCATCGATAAAACGAGGCGATTAATACTTTAAGTGTAAAGATTGACTGTTTCATTGTAATTCGTTGATAGTTTTCGTTTCTCACAGGGAACAGATTCAGTCCAGTATTTTGCTCTTTATGTTCTTTGTTGTTTTCATGTTATTTCAGTTTATATTTTTTAGTTAATAGTTTAGGATCTTTATTTTTGTAGATAAAACTTTCATTATCAGTTTTTAGTCTAAATAGCATAGAACTTCAGTAGTTGGGATAGTTGATTTCAAATTCTTGTCAATCTCTGTGGGAATGATACTTGGACTTACATTCAAATTTTACTACTTGTATGACCTGTGCACTTGCAGTGTCATAGACTAGACCCATTTTTAAAATCCTGAACACCAAGAAATGTTCATTTAATCAAGCAAGTTTATCCAAAGTGACGCGACACGAGAGAAGTGTAAGGCTCTTTGTAACTATCTGAGAAGTTGAGGGTTTTAATTCACACATGCAGAAAAAAATGAAACATACCCTCTTACCCTAGCCACACATTACAAGCTTGAAAATACCTATTTGATCCCGAGAGCATGTAATGCCTACATTAGTGCAGAATGGGATACGAAGCAAACTTATGAAGTGATGCAAGGTTGGGACCGTGATGGATGATCCTGAAGTTTAGATAAGTCAAAAATATGGGTTTAGGGTATGGTTTCTAGAACTGAAAATAAGTTATGGACGAATTTTTGGAGATTTTCCTAAGTTAGGGATGGATGTATTTATAGTATATGAGGAAAAAGGGTATTTAGTAAGGTTTAGTAGTATGGAACAAGATTTGGGAAAGTTTTAGGTTGATGTTGAAAATTTGGTTATGGAAAGTTTAAAGAAAATATGAGATGGTGAGTAGAGTTTGGTAGTTACTTGCGGGTTGCTAAAAGATCCACACAAGATCAATGATGGAGTGAAGGCGCCACAATCAACTATAGACGGGTTGATTGATAAGTCGGACAAAGACTTCGCCACCAAGGAATCCATCTAGGTATAAGAAGCCACGAACTCGCCCCATGGGAATCCACCTAAGAGATAAGAGAGAACTCTTAAAGAGAAATCTTAAACTTTATTAAAACTTGAATGAATGAAAAAAAAAACACAACTAAAGGGGTATTTATAGGCCCCTTACTTTCTAAAGAAAATAAAGCAACTTCTACTTTAACTAGGAAAAGAAACTTTCTAAATTACATAAAGCAACTAAAAACAAACTTTCTAAAATAAATAAAGAAAATCTTCCTAAAAGGGATAGAATAACATCTTGGAGTAAATCTCCTAGCAAATCTTTCTAAAAAGAAATACGACGAATCACACAAACAAATCCTCAGAAGATCTACTTTTGGCAAATCTTTCTAAAATCAATATGGTGGCTCTCGTCGAGGGATTTGCCCCGAGTTTGACCACGTTTGCACTTCGAGGCCGAAATGGAGTCAAGGGAGTTTTCACATGTTCAATGCTTTTTGACCTCCCTAATCCAATTCTTCAATAATTAGGGCTGAACTCCCAATGTTTGGTGTGTTTATAGAAGATTTTACATCAATCCCAAATAGTTGGGAAAAAAGACTTGCCCTCAAGTCTTCGTCGTGATAAGCCCTCAAGTCCTTGACGTTGAACATTGGAGAAATTTCATATTCATCTGGAAACTGCTTCTCAATCTTCAGGCAAACTTCTTCATGTAACTTCTTGATCTCTTTGGCTCTAACTCTAAGATCTCCACTAAATTGTTTAATAGGAGCATGGGGTGCTAATTCCATGGGTCCAATCGGTTGTAATTCATAGACTACCTCATATGGACTTTTCCCAACAATTCTATGCATGGACCTATTGTAACTCAATTTAGGGCAGAATCAAATTCCATTGTTTCATGTTCTTTCCTATAGCTTCGTTTCCCAAGCTTCTATTAGTAACTTCGGTTTGACCATCAGTCTGAGGGTGATAAGAAGTACTAAACAATAAGGAAGTCCCAAGTTTCCTCCACAGAGTTCTCCAAAAGTGACTGAGAATCATAGAGTCTCAATCTGAAACCATAGTCTTGGGAATACCATGTAAGCACATAAGATCTTTGAAGTACAAGTCAGCAACATGCAAAGCATCATTAGACTTGTTGCATGGTACAAAGTGGGCCATCTTTGAAAACCTGTCAACGACAACCATAATCGAATCTTTGTTTCTTTGTGTTCTAGGTAATCCCAAAACAAAATCGAGCTAACCACTTGCTCCACATATTTGGAATTGCGATGGTGTATTATATAATAGTCAGCATTGTTTCCATGAGTTTTAGCCATCATTCACACAACACACTTCTTGACAAATCTAGTAATGTCTCTCTCTAGTTTAGGCCAAAAGAAGCTTGCCTGCACTAGAGCTAAGGTTTTTGTTTCACCAAAGTGTCCTCCTAATGCTCCACCCGTACGGCTAAGTAACACTTGCGTAAGCTCTTCATGTTCTTTGGGACTGGAGTCACATGGAAGGCGATTTATTAGGCAAAACAAAACCTAGTACAAAGTCTATTTGATGTTGAATATCTCATAGAGGCGACCATGTGGAATCTCACTTGGAGTACTACATCAATAAAATTCTTCGAATTAAGCTCTACTTCTTTTGGGATCTCATACTCTGCTGGTTTCTTGGCAATGACAGTAAATCACGCGTCTGAACCAGCTCTGATTTCTTTCTCCAACTCAGATTTTGACAACAAAGAATTCTTCTCCTCAAGTTTGGATGTTGGAGTAATTACTGATTTCAAAGGTGCCAAGACAATTTTATGCCCATCCTTGGGGAATGTGTAAGTGTTCTTGAAGCCATCATAAATGACCTTCCTATCATATTGCAATGGCCTCCCAAGTAGCAAGTGACAAACATCCATTTGAACAACATCACACCATACTTCATCCTGGTAATGCTTTCCAATTATAAAAGAGACAAGGCATCGATGCTTTACCTTGATATCACTATCCTCTTGAAGCCAACTAAGTTTATAGGGTTTCGGGTGTGGATCCATCTTCAAATTGAGCTTTTGCACCATCTACAGGGAAACACAATTCTCGAAGCTCCCACTATCAATAATAACCAAGCAAACCATGTCCTTAGATGTGCACTTTGTGTGAAAGACATTGGACCATAACCAATTCCCCTTACTAGGAGCTGCCCTAATCTTAAGACTCCTTTGAACAATGAGTCTAGCCAGTCGGGCATAGTAAGCTCATCCTTATCTCCATGGTGATTCATGGAGATTTGCTAACTAATCCCCTTTTCGTCTTCTTCCCTCAACTTCATCTTCTTATTTAGGCGATCACTAAATCGATTAGGACATTCGAAGCTATATGCCCAATCAAGTGGCACTTTAAAGCATTGTCTTACGGCCCAGAAGTATACTCTTCTTTGTGGCTTGTGCACTTCACTTTTTACTTGAGGTTTAAGGGTGGTTTTAGCACCACTAGGGCTCCTTGAAGTCGAATTCTTGATAAATCCTTCTTTAACCCGATTTGTAGTAAAACCACCATGCTTGTTTAGAGCCTCAACTTTTAAGGCAAGCTTTATCACATCTTGAAGGGTGTTATATGGCTGTAATTGAACAGTTTTAGAAATTTCGAACCTCAAACTAGCAAGGTAGCGGGCGGGCTATGGTACTCCTCGACCTGCTGCAATCTCCTTTGATCATCAGTTACTCAAACTTGGCCAGAATACTCCTCAGTCGGTCTGGCGCTTCAAATTCTGAATTTTGAGGAAGATATCTTGGTAATAGTGGAAGGGAAGATACTTCCTTTTTAGTTCTTTCTCCATATTTTCCCAAGTTTCAATCTTCTTCTTGCCATCTCTTTGACGCTGCCTCTTTAAATTTTCCCACCAAAAAGAAGCATTCTTGCGCATCTTGATAGCCACCAACTTCACCTTTTGCCGCTGGGGTGATCACAATACTCAAGGCACGTTCAATGTTATTAAGCAAATCCAAGAAGTCATCAATATGCATTCTTCTTTCAAATTCCGAAATATCAAACTTTGGATTGAATCTGGAACCTTCATCATTATTATGTTTCTCATAGTAATCATCATCGCGGTATCGATCTTCATACCTTCCTCCATAATCATAGTCTCTTGAATGCTTGTCTTTAGGACTGCCTTAAGTAATTTCGAACTTGGCTAGGTGGCACAATTCCCTTGTCAAAACTTTCATTACCTTCACCTTCCATGAAGGTCTTTGACGCCATAGGATCATCATTGATAGTCATCTGCTTTTGTAAACACTGAACCACATTCAAGATCAACAACGCGTTTTTGCAATGGGGATTGAGAACCACTTGAAGCATGATTAGGACTATTGTCTCCTAAACCAAGAATGCTCTTTTGCTTATAATCAACCATCAATCCTTGAGCTATGATACCACTTTGATGCAAGGTTGGGACCGTGATGGATGATTCTAAAGTTTAGATAAGTCAAAATATGGGTTTGGGGTAGTTTTTTAGGGCCAAAATAGGTTATGGACGAATTTTGGAGATTTTCTAAGTTAGGGACGGTGTATTTATGGTATATAAGGAAAAAAAATGGTATTTACGAAGGTTTTAGTAGTATGGAACAAGATTTGAAAAGTTTTGGGTTGAGGTTGAAATTTTGGTTATGGGAAGTTTAAAGAAAAGATAAGATGGTGAGGAGAGTAGAGTTTGCACAAGAGTAGTTACTTCTTGGGTTCTTGAAAGATCACACAGAGATAGATGATGGAGTGGCGTACTTGTCCATGGACGGGGTTGATTGATAAGCCGGACAAAGACCGCCACTAGGAATCCATCTAGGTATAAAGCCTGAAACTACTTTAGGAATCTACGAGATAAGAGAGAGGCTCTTAAAGAAATGCGAAACTTTATTAAAACTTGAATGAATGAAAATAAGCACAATAAGGGGTATTTATGGGCCCTTACTTTCTAAAGCAAATAAGCGCTTACACTTTAACTAGGAAAAGAAACTTTCTAAATTACATAAAGCAACTAAAAACAAACTTTCTAAAATAAATAAAGCAAATCTTCCTAAAAGGGATATAATAAAATCTTGGAGTAAATCTCCCAGAAAATCTTTCTAAAAGAAATATAGCAGAATCCTAAAGCAAATCCTCCAGAAGATCCTGCGGCAAATCTTTCTAAAATCAATATGGTGGCTCTACGTCAGGGATTTGCCCAAGTTTGAACACGTTTTTTTTTTCCTTCCAAGGTCCAAAAAGGTAGTTTTCACATGTGTTCAATGCTTTTTAACCTCCACAATCCAATTCTTCAATAATTAGTGTTGAACTCCCAATGTTTGGTGTGTTTATAGAAGCTCCTACATCATGAAGTCTCGATCACTCTTGATCTATGGAAACTCTTTATGAGTGAGAGATCTTTCACCTCATGCATTCCCCTAATTTCATTTGGACTGCATTTTGATCAATGAGGGTGAGGCCCAGCCTTTCAGCGTTAAGAACCTTGATCTAGGTGCAACTTGTAAGACCCAAGAAAATTCCAATTTTCTCAATAAGGGCAAATCGTAATTTCGGTCAAAAATCTGAAATTTATTCTCTAGATCTCGGATGATGAAACGGATTTCCTTTATTCAGGTCGTCTCCGCGAAATCTAGCTACCTTGTCGAATTTGATCGGGTGCAAAACCGGTCGGGGTTGACACGTTTTTCGAGGCATCGCATTTCGGGTGCCATAAAATGACATATGATGTGACGAAAGTCACTTATAATATGTGCTCATGTTGCTTATGTTTCATGAGTAGATAAATGATGGAAATGGACGGCCGAGATAGTGCAAAATGTCGAAAATCCAAGCTTGGGGACATAGATGACATTAAAGAATTTGTTTTAAATGATAATAAGACAAAATTGTGCATAGTATTGTCTTCCCCAAATTTAAAAGAGACCAAAATACGGGCAGAAGGGAGGCGACGGTAGGTGCGAGAATTTGTGATTTTTTTAGAGAGAGAGCACCTTCTCTCTAAGATTCCCGGAGATCTGACCGTCGAAATTCTTCGGGACAAGAAGTAAAGCGGTTCTACGCAGTGAGGGCTTCGTGTGGGTACCGGATTTAAGGAGTTTCGGCAAACTCCGTGAGGTAGGAGTTTCATCCTACTTGAGTTTTACACTTTATTTAAGTGTATTTACGATGTTTGAGTTGATTGAGGCCATGAGTGGCCGTTTGATCGGTCCCAAAGCTTGGAACTGAATTGTTAGGAAATTTTGAAACCCATTTGTGTTGTCCGTGACGTACTGCGGGCTAGATTGGAGTTAATAAATTGTATAAATTATTAAACAACTTGTGTTGTGATGTGTATGAGCGAAATGGCTATACAATTAGGTTTCACAAGGTGGGCGCGATGTTGTATTGGATGTGAGCAGTGACCTAGGGTTTCCTTTGTTCGCATGAATAGTGACACGAAATAAAATTTTGTGTGAAAATGTGTTGGTCGGAGTAATTCAAGTTAGGTACTTTCGTGTTGATCTTTAGCTGAGTTAGCTAATTTTGGTGTAATGGATTGTGAAATTTACATAATATGTTTGTGTGATTTAATTATGTGAATATATGCATGATTATATATTTGCATGTGTTATATATAATTGTATTGGAGTTGGCGTCATTAAATTCAACGTATCTTATTTTGGGACACCTGAACAATAGGAGTGAGTCGTAGAGGTGATTCTTGAGAGAATGGTTTCGGAGGGTTGATAAATAATAATAATTATCGGAGGGGTAGTTCATATAAAATATCAATCGTCGGAGTCGACTGATTGATATACATAGGAGGTTGTCATAGAATGGGAATATCGGAGTTGGTCCACTACTTATATCGGAGGGTTGTCCATAAATAAAAACAAACATCTTTGTTGAAAATAAGGTTTCTTATACGTGGCTTAGGCAAGTGTGAGGGAGTCGGTGAGGACTCGTGATATGAGTTGATCATGTAGACATTTAAGTAGGATCACGCATTTACTTGAATGTATGTTTCATTGGAGCATTACATATGCACTTGGGGTGGGAGAGTAGCCCAATTGGGGTGATTCCACTACTGAGCATTAGCTCACCACATCTGAGGGATATTATTTTGGGTTCTGGGGGCGCCATGGAGGTGATATCATGAAACCTTCAGAAAACGGATGTGGCTTTGGTTTTAATATATATACATGTATTAGATTCTAGTTTTGAATATATCGTTGCATGAGTGAGGATCTCAACTCATGGACAGAGGATTTGGTTGGGATATATTGGTTGAGTGATGCGGGGGCCCAGTGGCCATTATTTACTCTCATTTGGACCCTATGTGGTGGATTGGATGTGTTGAGACATCAGCCTGTCACAGAGTCAGCGTACAAGGGACTCTGCCCGGTTACCGTCGAAGGATGTCGGGTCATGACATTCCACCCAGTGTTTCAGCGGGTTGACGGGTAGTCAACGGACTCCCGGGATTTGGGGCGTCACACAACTAGCTTGTGGCCAGCCCGTTTGCTTTGAAGAACACTGTCTTGAAACATTATTCATGTGTTGGAATGCATAATTCCTAAGGCAAAATATTGCAAAGTATATGGACTTAGGTTTTCTTTCCAATAAATTTGGAAAATGTGTTTTTTTCTTTGCTTGAGGACAAGCAAAACGTTAAGTTTGGGGGTGTTTGATAGGGGTGAATCGTATTAGCATTTATAGCGTGTTTCTCAGGTGTTTACGTGGCACAAAGGCTAGATTCACCTTAGCTAAATACGTACACTAACCCCTCATCTGTGTGAGTTTTGCAGGTATTGAAAGGAAAGCAAGCAAAGATGAGGGCAAAAAGAGTAAGAAAGCAAAAACCTGCACCAAAGGCACTCCTTGTAAAGCGAAGAACAACTGCCAAAGTGAAGAGAGCCGCAAAGGTGAAGCATAAGAACAGGAAAATCATGCCTCGGGTTCACGAGGTGAAGAAGAGCAGCCGTCGAGGCGAGAGGGAAGCGTCTTGAAGACCAAGGGCCTTAGGTTCGTAGAGTGGAAGACCCTGGATCATGGACAGCCTTAGCTAAGGCGAAGGACACTTTGCTAAGGTGAAGAATTGATTGAGACAAAAATGCCCTTATTCTCAACCCATTTTGGTTATTTCCATATGCTAAATCTTGACTTGTAACACTTCTAAAAAAAGCTTAGAGGGGGCTTGGGTTGCACATATCCCATAGCTAGGGTTTCTCCTCCCCTAAGCTCTCATTTTCTAGGGTTTTGTAAGAATTTTCTTAAATATTTTAGCTTGTTTTTGGAGCTAAGTTATAAGATCAAGCTACTAGAGGACTTTTTGTAGTGGTGGAGTAGTGTTTTGGAGGACTTCCATTTCATATTTGTTTTGTATTACTAAACCCTTCTCTATCTCTTAATCTTTTAGCTTTATGTTTGTATAAACATGATTTTGTTGAGTTTGAGGCTACACTATGAGTTGCTAGATCCTCCTCTATGGTTGGTTGTGGACATTGGTGTTTGACTCATGTATTATATTGAATGATTTTGTGAATATAATCTAGGGTTGAGGTTTTATAATGCGATTTTATGAATTTTCAAGTTTTATTCAATTGTTACATATTAGGTAGTGAAATTAAGACCTAAAGCTCAAAGGGTTTCCAAGGTGACAATTGGAAGTATGCCCTTGGGGTTCAATTTTCATCTCTTAATATTGTGTGATTGATAAAATCAACTTAACCTAGTCAAAGAAATTTAGGAAATTAGGAAAGCCTAGTTTTGGATGGATCTTATTAGGAAGGACATCATCTAACCTTATGGGATGATCATATGGACTGAAAGGTGATCATTCTGAACATAACCCGGGAAATTTCATTGTATGGACTGAGAGGTAACCAATGGAAATTCCCAAGGACTGAATTACCTTATAGCAAGTAACACATTGTTTGACCTAGATGGACCAAAAAGAGAATAGGGATTAGGTGTGTGAAATTGAGGTGAGACTCGAAAGAGAGAACCTCATACAAAGTACCTTGGGTAAACACAAGAGTATTTTCACTGAATTAGCACTTAATGGATATAAGTCATAAATGCACCAATGGAAACAACCAACCTTAGTGTTATTCCTTAAAGTTTTTCTTACAAATTAATCCAACTATTTGCTAATCTTTTGGAGTAGATTTTTAGTTCAACTTAGTTTTAGTTTTTAGTTAAGTAATCACAAACGGTCTGGAGTCGCTTAAATAGTAAAATTCTTGATACTTAGAGTGTAATCCCCACTTACACCATCTCTTCCCTATGGGTTCGACATACTAGGTTTTTAATTTGAAAGCCACTATATTACTTGTGATCCATGCACTTGTGGATTAGGTTGCTTTTAACCAAACTTTTCTATAAACAAAAACAATCGAACAACTACTTAAGGTATTTCCAATTGATGGACCTCTGGTGTGGCTCCCCTTGTAGATTTGACATTAAATGTGTTTTTGTCATTTCCATGGTAGGTTTTTCAAGTATTACATTCTAGGGCATGTTTCCTTTAGAGGGTTCAATGGTGACCCCCTTGAACATACGGCCTTCATCTACTGTAGATTGTTTCTCTTTCACTTCTACAAGGCTTTTCTCCATCTCCTTTGACTTGAAGAAAGCTGGCAAAGTTAGATAACTAGTAGAACAATTCAAGGAAATAGGAATTGTACATATGAGAATGATTCTTGAATTTGTCTCTTTGTTTGAATTGCAAATAGACTTAGCATCCTCTATAGCTCTTCTTCCAAATTTGATTTTCTCTGGACTAGGCGTTGATTCTTTCTTCAATTTCTCTGATTCCTTAGTTTTCATCTCTGGTGGTTCTTTAGGTACTTCATTGAGTTGCCTTTTCTCCATATCTCTTTGTCTCTACATTCTTCTTTTTGAGTCTTGGTGAGCTTTTGGGGAAATTTCCTATATTGCACCACATGCCATTCTTGTCCAGGTGAGGCAAGAGAAGGGATAACAAACTTTGGAGGTATTTTCCTCCTATAAGTGTTCATGCTCTTTCTCTCTAAAAAAAATATGTCTCTCTTTTAGAGAAACATTATTTCCTTTAGAGGATTTCTCTTTCTTGATTTCCTATTTTGAATGGTATGGATACCTTCCATTATTTTCCTTTTCTTTGGCGGAAAAAATACTTTTTTGTGCTGCCAATTCATCTCTATGAACCAAATATTGTTTAGGAATCCATACCTTTCTTATCCTAGCATTAGGAGAAAGTCTCCCATCATTCTTTGCATTCAACACTGCCTTCAAATCAGTAGCAGCTATGTTGACTGAAGCCATTGGTGGAATAGGATCTTCATCAATCACAGCCTCATTTTTTCGGGGAATTTCAATATTCCCTTATTGATCGATCTTGGATAATATTCCTGAAACTCCAACAAGCATTAGTAATTTGATTCTAGGAGTTGTGATACTTACAGTAGACTTTTCCTCTAAGCTTCTCTTTGTTGGGAAGTTGGTGATCCTGAGGAAAAGTGATGAACTTCTCCTTCATAAGGACTTCCTAGTCTTTGCTGCATCATATGTCTACTAGGCTTGTGCATTAGAGACTTGACTCACTTCCTAAGTTGGGTGATTTAGAGGAGTAACCGCATAACAAGTTAAGGAATTTGTTGTCTCTTATTAACACCTACTCCAAAGGGTGGGTGCATGGTGCTCCCCTAGCCTTTAGTAGAAGGAAGTGATTCATTATTGACTCCAGGTTGTGTAGTTGGGTTAGTGTGAGAAAAGACATTTTGAGGAGTCACTGTTCTAACTTTATTAAGACTTCCATAAGTTACACTCACCGAATTGTCAACTTGCACATGTAAACGGTGAAATTCACTAGCTTCATGAAAATCCTCGGGGTATTGTCCTCTGAGTTCATCAGATAATTACCTTGAGTCCGAAGCAACATTACGTTTGTGTTGTCGTTTTCTCCCATAACTCGAGGTTGCCTCGAGTTTCACTTGGATTAGGGATTTGTTGTTTTCTCTCTTACACCACTGGCCTCAACTGACTTCTATCAATGCTTGAAAATCATCAAATTTGTTAGAGAAATGTTTCTTTGCTCTACCATTCTTTGGAACAATTTCCTCATGTCTTCCTTCTCTGATGCTCCAGTCTTGAGTCCTAAGACTCTGAGAATATCTTACTAAAAACATTAGTGCCATGCGGCAAAAAGATATGTCCCGTCGACGATGTTCTAAAGATGGGTCCCATCGAGCGTGCCAAAAATATGTTGTGATTTTTTAATCTCACACAAAACATACAAAATATAAGCAATGAGGGCATGCTAGGAAATTAAAGTGTTTCCAAACTAGAATGATTCGTAGATCAAACTTCTAATCAAGCTATGTTGGCTCCTAGTTTCCTTTGTCGAGTTCCCATGTCAAAGTGGAAAATGTACGGATGAGAATATCACAAGAATTAATTGTTGAAGAAAAATGTTAGATTTCCTTAAGAATAAATGAAATAACATAGTGCTGAAAATTGATATATTTGAATGATATTTGCGACTAGAATGCTGAAATTGTTGAAGTAAATATTGGATTTAACTGTGAAAACAGTATTGTGCTTGAAAACTTTATAAAAACTTAAAAAGAACTTATAATCAGAATGTTGGAATTGCTAGAGAAAATATTTGATTTCACTACTAATGAATAAAATAATACTATTGGAAATTTGCTAGAAACTTGGTTAAAGCCGGGAAATAAAGTCTTTGAAATTCTTTGACTTGTTGAAAAGTTAGGATTTGTTGAAGATTGACATTGAGTCTGAGTTGTTGATTGATTGATTGATTTGTTGATTGAACGTCCTTTCCTTCATCCTTCTCTGCTCCTTTTATAGACGTAGAAGACTTGTTATCCAAATCTCCATTTCTCTACTCTCTCCACTTTTTGAAGTAACTATCCATTTGTAGACCCCAAAATTTGCCCACTTATTGTGTGTGTGTATTTCTTTTGCTTTTTTATTTGCAATTTTTTTTTTTTATAGATTAGATCTAGTACATTCATTTTCCTAAGCACATCCCTACCATATATTCAAGAAAACCTAAAACTCCTGCACTGTTCTCACACTCTCTCCCAAGAGCAATCAGCCCCTTCATCTCCCCTGGATCTTCTTCTCATTTCTTACTTCTCTTCTTTTCTTAATTCTTCTCTTCCATTTACTTCTTGTTACTCACTCACCTTGACGAGAATCACATCATTAAAGACCTTCACCTTGATCATGCTTCCTCTTTGGAAATTATTATTATTATTATTTTCTTATTTTCTTTATTTTCTTTTTTTCTCTTCTTTTTCTTCATTTTATTTTTCTTTATTTTTTTCTCGCTTTCCTTTTTATTTTCTGCAATTTTCTTCTTTCCTTTGTTTTCCCTCATTTTCCATTTCGGCTACCTATTTCTCTTAGTCTTTTGTCATGTCTCTGTCACTACATCACCATGGCCGCCATGCTTCTCGGACATCGTCGTTGTTCGATTCCACCGTCAACATTTTCGATCCTAGGGTTTTCAAATTTATTTGGGTTTGTTGTTCTTGCTTCCTTTTTCTACTGATGTTTGGGATTTTTTTTATTTTGCATGGTTGGATGAATCACAATGGGAGCCTAAAAGTCAAAATGGGAGCAATTGAGTTGGTAGCAGTAGAGCATGGGCATGGACAGTAACAATTGAGACAACTTGTAGTTGAGACATCGAATGATGGTAGCAATTTGATACGGTAGATGGCATGTATATATGGATAGATTTTGCTTGAGAGATGGGTGGTGGTGGTCGATGAAAAGGAGAGGATTTTTGTCCTTTGGGATGTATATTAGAAGCTCAGTTGATGCTGAGAACAACTATTACAACCTTGATGTAAATCATTCATACTCCCTCTTATTTTGATTATTTATTTGTATACACTATTTAACATGTTTTGATGTATATATCATCTTCTTCCTTAATTTTGCTTTCATTTTCTTTGTAAATGTTTTAAGTTTCTTATAGATTGGCTAATAGAGTTATACAATCTTGTTTGTTTATCATTTTGATTTTGTTACTTACTATTTTTAAATATGTTGTTGTTGATGTTGATAAATAAATAATGTTTTTTTTCTTCTTCGCATTCAAGTTTCTCTAATAATATTTTTCTCACTAATTAATTAAAATTTTTTTTGTGATAATAATTAAATGGACGCATTTTTGTAAAGATTTAATATTTTTCTTTTTCTAAATAACCGATAGACACTATCTTAAGATATGTATATCTATATATATTTTTTGATCTGGCAATATGGGTTAAACCCGATGGACTAGCCCACTTTAACCCAAAATTTTTGAAGGTTGGGCTGTAAAATTTAAGGCTCAAATAAAACCGGGCCAATTTGGTCTGACCCGTTTTATGGGTTTAGTCTGGGTTAACCCGATTGACCCGATTAAGTAACTAAGTTAGTAATTAAGATTTTCAAATATTCATCTATAAAATTTGATATTTTGTCTATCTCTTTTGAATTATTATTAATATATTATAATAATAATATATTATTAATATTATTATTATAATATATTATTAATATATTCCACATTTGTTCTTTTAACTTCTTTTATTTTCAATTTCTAAATGTATCTTTTTAGTATAATTTATATGATAATTTAATATTTAAAAATCTTACATGAAATTTACGAATGCATTTGAATTAAATAGATTCTGAGTTTAATATTTAATATATTTTATTTATCATTAATCCCATTTTAAATATTTATAATTTCATTTTTATTTTTTTATTCAATCATATATGTTTTTTTATAAAAAAATGAAGTTGTACTAATTTATAAATTAATTAAATTTAATAACTAAATTATGAGTATATTTTAAAAAAATTTATTACTTAAACTAGTGTTAATAACAAAATAATGTTATTTTTAAAATAATTAACAAAAATTATACACTAATTTATTTCCTAATATAATTATATATTTTAGCAAAATGGTTCAAACAAATAAGATATTTTATTATTATGTTGTTGAGATGTAGTTTTGGAAAAATATTTTTTTATTCCAAACATAAATGAAATTTATATTGTTATATGATGATAACTAAACTACATTGTGAATATACATTTTTCTCATGTGAAATCATTTTTAATGTGGAACCACAAGTTATTATTGAATATAATCATATGAGCAGGGTTAAAAAAAATCGCTTGACAGAAAAATTGGATAAAAATCAGGCTAATCGTCAATATATCGACGGATTTGTCGGCAGGAAATATATTGACGATATATCGGTTTGGCTGATATATTAATGATCTCGGTTTGAAAGCGATATATCGATTTGAATACGAAATATAATGACGATCTTGTCGTATCAAGGTAGGGCACCAAAATTTCAAACATAAATTGTAGAAGATTGGTTTCAAACAAATTTCAAACAAAAATTCCATTTGAACAAAAAAAATTATGAAAAGATTAAGATTCAAATGGAAAGTTTAAATAGAAAATAGAAATAAAATAGAAAAAAAAAAGTATGGGTTCTTAGGAATGAGTTGTCGACGTATAGAGACAAGCTAGGGTGCGGGATTTGCCATCGCTAGAGAGAATTTGGTGACAACGAGGTGGGCGGCTCTTTGTTGGGTAGGCTTCACTTGGGTAGAGATGGGAGATGGAGGCGACGAAGGAGAGGGATCGAGGAGATGGAGTAGCGAAGACAAAGGGTGAGAAATAAAGGGAAAAAAGAATAAAAAAAAAAAGAAAGAAGTGGAGATAAAAGGAAAAAAAGAATAAAAAAAAGAAAAATCTGGAGATAAAAAAAAAATGTAAAATGCAGGTGAAGAGATCAAGTCCTCCATCATTTGTTTCTCTAGAAAAGGCAGCGTGTATTGTTATGTGGGAGTATAGAAAAAATACTCATTTATTTTGGTTGAAACATTTTAAAACTGAATAATGTTCTTAAAATTTATTCCTCAAAACCTTTAAAATAGTTAAAAATAAATTTTTAAATAATTATTCTAAATATATTTTCAAGTAAAAATGTCGTTTTTTTTAAATGAATAATGTTAATTTTTAAATATATTAAGTAATTAATAACTTTTCATTTTGAAATTGAAGTTTAGTAGTTTTAAACTTTAACAAAAACTTGAGAGTTTTGACCCATTATTTTTTATAAATTATATAAATAATTTATTTGTTAAATATAATTAGATATGTTTTTATAAAAATAAATAAATATAAATATACTCCAAAAAATTAATTTTTTCAAAAGCTAATTGATATTATCATTCCCTCTAATTTCAAAATAATTATGATATGTAGATTAAATATATTTTAAATTTTGAATAATTACAATTATCAAAATTTTATGTAAAAATATTCATGGATATATCCCGATATATCCATAAAATTTAAGTCCCGATATATCCGTCGTTATAACAGTGTTCTAACATTATTTATTTATTTAAGTTTGTTTATTATTATATTATTTGGACTCAATCATTTTATATATTAATTTATTATTATTATATATTTGTATATTATTTATTTTTTGAAAAAATTATGAATTTGTAAAATTAATTTTAAGCGTTTTTAAGGTTTGGTAGTTTTGACATGGCCGCGTAGGTTGGTATAGTAGTTAAGCCCAGCAGGATATATGAGTCAAATTAGCCCAAACTTGCTCAAAATGGGTTGAGTTGGCCCATTTACTAGCTCTATATATATTTTCTAACCGAAAATTTGGCATTAGTTTCTTTTAAACAACTGAACATCACCACTTCTAATAGAGTTTAAATAATTTTTTTTCCGTTGGCATTAAACCTAAATGACTCTTTCAAATTGCTTTCAATGATTCTTTTATTTATTTTTTTCATATAAATAAAATAGTTCATTTTTATTATTTTTTGAAAATATCCCTTTTTGTTTTTTAGTGAATGGGGAATGATAGGAAATTTTTTTTTTTAATAAGTAATAAGTGAGAAAAAAAATGTAAAGTATTAACATGTTGGGAATAAAATTGTGAGAGTCCCAGAAAATTAAAAAAAAATGACTTTGAAAAATGTAAATAAAAATAATTTATTTTAAATTAACTTATTTTACATAAATAAAGGAACATTTGGGTTTCATTCTAATTTAGTATTTTTTTTTCAATATTAATGAATAAATAGATGAGTTACTTTCTTAAATAAATTGGATAATTTTTTTTCATGTAAATCTATGCCGTAAAAGTTAAATAACAAATCTCCATCTATCTTTTATAAAATTTAAAATTAATTTCCTTTCTAAATTTTCTAAAAATATATTTTTACTAAGATATTTCTTTTAATAAAGTCAATAGAGATTATATATATATATATATATATATATATATATAAAATCAACAAACAAATCATTTTGTATACTTTTTTATTTTATTTTATTTTTTTGAAGAAAATTTTGTATACCTTTTTTAATAACATATATTGCCAAAATCTCAATAGAAATAAAAATAAATTTTCCCCAACTAATTTTTTTTTGTTAAAATATGTTAAACAATTTTATTTTCTTTTTCACTGTTTTTTTCAATAACTTATCTAGAGAGTTTATCCAATAAAGTTAAATAAAAATCTTTTTTGTAAAACAAATCAAATTAAATTTTTTTAGCAAATTTGGGATACATTTTATTTATTTACTTATTTATATCGTTAGTTTGAATAATTTTTTTTATGAATTCTAGTAATGTTTGTTAAAAATATGAATAAGCACCAAAGACCCACAAATGTTTAGATAATATTCTTTTAACAATTCTATTTACAATAAAAAGTGTAACAATTCTTTTAGTAATGTAAAATCCTGGAAAATTCTAATTTTCTGAAAAAGAGTAAAACAGTAATTTCGGTCAAAATCCGAAATTTTTTTAAATCTTGGATGACGAAACGGGATTCACCGTTGGAATGGATGCTGCGGAATCTGACCTGCGTGAATTTCGTCAAATTTCGGGACGGTCGGGTTTGCGTTTTTCGAGGCACCGAGAATAGTATGGGACACTTGGCATGAGATGGGTGGGTCACAGTGTACCACATGTCAAGTGTAGGATGAGTCAAATAATGAGCTCAAGTGGGACCCATAGGAGACATGTGGCAACACATGGGTGGGTGGAAATCCAAGTAAATGGATAAGGTGATTGGAAATCGAGCCACTTGGGAGCTTGACACTTGCGAAGTGAGGGACGTCTAAGCAACCCCATTCTTGGCCCGACCGGTTTGGGGAGAAAGGAAAAAGAGAGAGAAAGAGAGAAAAATGAGTTAGAGAAATAGGCTCCTACGCCTGCAGATTTTTCGGCGATCGATCCGTGAATCCTAGCGAGGCGAGACAGCAAAGTTGATCCTCAGCGCAGGGCTATGCTTAGATGCGGGATTGTGGAGTTTCGACAACTCCGAGAGGTAAGGGTTTTCTCCTACTTGATAATTCTTGTCTAAAAAGCCATGAAAATGGTTTGGAAGTTATGAGGCCGGGAATGGCCATGTGTTCAAATCCCAAGAAATGGGACTGAATGCTTGATGAGGGGACCGTCCTCGGATAGTCCGCGGTTCGGTGTGGGACTATTTTACCCCTTGAGTCCATAAGTGATTTTGGACTGAAGTTGTCCATGTGTTGCTTACATGACATTTGCTTGGGTGAATAGCATGGTGTGTGTGAAAAATAATATGTTAATGCATACTAAATTGATGTGTTAACATGATTGTTTGGATTATATGAAATATAATTGCGTATGACCATGAGAATTGAATATATGAATTGGCATGATTGCATTCATAGACATGTAGCATTGCATCGAGTCGAGTGCGGGAGAATTGTGATGTTCAATTCACCATTCTTGGTGAATGGGTGTGATGGACTCGGAAATGGGACAATATCCAAGGTCGAGACCTACGGTCTATAATTGGAAACAAAGAAATAAATAATAATAAAAATCACGTGTGTTGGGCTGAGCAAGTTGGGGTAGATCCCCCCTCCCAGGGTAAAAGTCCCAAATTCACATGCGGTTAGACATGATCTCCGGAGGTGAAAGTTCGTAAAAATGTCGAAAGGCTTACGTCGATCCTGTGGTGTGACCCCAAAAAGACGTAGCCCATAAATAAATAAACACACGGAATTTGACAACAATTCAAATGTGTATTGGAGGTTGGTCAAATGAGTGCGTCATTGGGTGGAACATCAATGACTATTTTTCATACTTGACTTTGCAAGTGTGAGGGAGTCGATCGAGACTCAGGGTATGTCGTGAGTGGTTTCATCTCATGCATGATATAAAGCATTCCGTGTGTAAATTGCAAATTGTATGGAATGTGGATGATTGTGGTATGTCATTGCATGCACATTTTAGGAGGGGAGTAGCCATTATAGGAAAATTCGACTACTGGGCATTGCTCACACCGTCGTGGGATCCCCATTTCAGGTACACGGAATATTCAGGAAGACGGCGCTCACTAGAGGTCGCTTTTGAGAAGAAAGCCGACATGTGACTTTGATTATATATTTTTGTAAAACATGTATATGAAACATTCTGATTGACACATGTTTATATAGGAGTGTAGTTAACGCTTAAACTATTGTAATATAGTTGATTATATTTTGGTGAGTATGGATGTATGGGCCCGACGTGGCCATTTTTACTTATGTTTGAGTCTCGGGTAGAGAGACACTTATTTTGCAGCATTGAGATACTCAATGGCTACATGTATTTCACGAGTTGACGAATTGTCAACGGACCCCCTAGTTTAAGGTGTCACAAGTAAAATATTCTTTTAACAATTCTTTTTAAAATAAAAAGTGTAACAATTATTATTATTATTTTTAACAAACCCAAAAAATGGTTTGTTTTACGAGATAGAATCTAAAATATGATTTTCAATGAAATTCTTTAAAAATTTTATTTGTTGAATATAAATTGCACGTTTTTTCTTTTAATAAAATAATTTTAAATTTTTTTGTAAGTTTTCTTTAACATTAAGAAGATAAACATTTTTTTTTATCCTTTTTTCTAGATATATTTGCAAACTAATTTCCTTTTATTGCAAGATTATCTTTCCTAATAAAATAGATTTTGTAAAATAAATGCAAGTAAAATTTCTTGGAAATAAAACTACACTTTTTATAAGTACATATTAATTTTATATTAGTAAATTCTTTAAAAAAAAAAATTTTAAATTTGTTGTAGCGTATAAAATAATGATTGCTTGTAATAAGTTGACTCACATGATACACTCGTCATTTATATATATATATATATATATATATATATATATATATATATATATATATATATATATATATATATATATATATATATATATATATTCTTTATAATTGTTAGTTTTGCCATTTTTTGCATGTATTGAGTCATATGATTCTTTTTCCCTGTATCCATAAATAGTTAATTAATTGGCATAGTTCCCTAAACTTGTAGTAGAGGCCATTTTTATACGAGCTTAAATAAGTGCTACGTCCTCATTACCTTTAATACATTACTTGACCTTGGTTGGTTGGTTTTTTGAAAAGCATTTCTTTTCCTAACTAGGAGTCACTCCCGGGGGTTTTTATTTTTATTTTGTTTCCCTTTAAAAAGATAAACAAAATAAGTGGTGACTCAAATTTTTTTTTCACAATAAAAAGTGAGTCTTACCATCAGTGGGAGCATACGTGAAACCTTGAGTCCTGAAAATAAGCGACTCAGCAGGGCGGTGAGATTGACTTGAATACAAAATATTGCTTGAATTGGATGACTTGAATTGTGTGAAAGAAAAATGTTAATGCATGGAATTTAATGTGTTCACATGAGGTTGAATTATACAAAATATAATTGTGTGAGAGCCATTGAAATTAAATTGAATTGTTGATTAGCTCAAGTGAGCTAATTTTAATGTTATTGATATGAATTAAATAACATGTGGTTGGTATGTAAATTTTGTTAATATATGCATAATTGATATATTGGCATGTGGTTTAGAAATTGCATAATGCATTTCATATGCACCGGGGCAACCTAGAAAGGATGGAGTGTGAGTGCATGGCATAGAAATGAAAAATGGAAAATTGTTGTGAAGAACGAGGGAAGATTTTTTAGAAGAATTGCCTTGAAGAGTGGTCAGCTGAGTTCATGCGGAGGCGACCCATGAAGCATTTCGGAAAAATTATTTAGCAATTCACCTCGGAGGGTAGTCCAATATATTTACGAAACTTGGTATGATGTTTTCAAGAACAAAAGCACTGTTTGAAAACGATGTTTTCTCACATTTGGCTTAGGCGTAAGTGAGGGAGTCGGTGAGGAGCTGAGTAGGAAGGGTGAGTCTCATTCTCATCCATATCGCGTAGACATTCAAGTAGGATCATGTATTTGCTTGGATGTGTTTATGTTGAATAATTGCATGTGCGCCAGGTGGGGAGTAACCCGTGTAGTTATCACTCTGGGCATTGCTGTACAATAGGATCATTATTTCGGGTATAGGGGTGTTCGGAAGCAGTGCTCATTGAGGCAGCCTTTGAGAAGAAATGGAGCATGTGGCTAGTATTTATTTTGTAAAACATGTATTAGAATTCTAGAATTTTGATATGTTGTATTAAAATGATGTAATCCCAGCTCTTGAACTATTGTGATATAGTTGGTTTAAATGTTTGATGAGTATAGTGTATGGGTCTCATGACATGAGACCTGAAGTATTCCACGAGTTGGCCAGGTTGTCAACGGACCCCCGGGTTTTGGGGCGTCACAATAAATATGTTTCAAATTTAATGTACTATTAACTAAATAACTAATATAATTAATTAACTAAAAATTATATTAGTTAAGTAATAATATGAACTAAAATAATATTATTAAGATATCTAAGAAGATCTAAATTTCACAACATTAAATAATTATAATTGTTTAATAGTAGGAATTAATGTAATATCTAAGTTTCAAACATTATATCTAGCAATTTATTATTATCAAATAAAACTATAGTATAAAAATATTTATTATAAACTACTTCAACTCAAAAATAAAACTAAGATACATTAAAAAATAAAATATGCATAAACACAAAATTAATTCACAAAAACATGCCTTAATTCACAAGATCTTCAAAATATTAGGATGAAACAAGAAAAATAATTTGAGAGTCAAAATGGAGCTTAGATGTGGATGGATGAGTTTGTAATGAAACTAATATGTGATTTTAGGGGTATTTATAGAATTTTTTGAAGTCAAAATAGTCATTGGATTATCAAAAACCTTTGTGATTTATTTCTAACAATTGGATTTGATTTTGGTTAAAATCTGACCGTTGGATCATCATATATCTATTAGTAATCATTCTGGATCGTTAGATCAAGCTTCAGATTTAAAATCAATCGTTGGATAAAAAATATTGTAAGACCCGAAATTCACAATTTTTTACGAAAAATGATAAAATGGTAATTTCGGTGAAAATCAGGGATCTACATATCTCGGATGTGAAAGCGAACTTGCTTAGTTGGAATCGTCGCAAAATCTGGCTCTGCGTCGAATGCAGGAGCGATCAGTACTCACGTTTTCCGAGGCACGAAGTGGTGAGGACACTTGTCATTGAGTGGCTCGAGAGGTGCCACATGTGCATGTCTTGAATAGGTCAAACATGAACTCGAATGGGACCCATGAGAACATGTGGCAACATGTGAGTGGTTAATCCATGGTAGATGGATAAGAGGATAAGGGAAATCTTAAGAGCCAATGAGAACTTGACACTTGGCAGAGTGAGAGAGCGGTCTCTTGACAATATGTGAAGGCCGGTTTGGGAGGAAAAGGGAGAAAGAGAGTAAGGGAGCAAGAGGGTTTTAGGGAGCGGAGTCTACTCTTGCCTGCAGAATTTTCCAATGATCGGTCCGTGAATTTCGGCGTGTGAGGCAAAGTTGATTCCGTTGCAAGAGCTGGCGTGGATGCGGTTTTATGGGTTTGACGAGCTCGGGAGGTAGGGGTCTTCTCTGCTTGGATAACTTTTTGTTTAAAAGGCTATGAAAATGGTTTGGGTGTTGTGAGGCCGGAATGACCATGGATTTAGGTTCGAAATTAGGCCCGATGCTTAATGAGGGGTTGTCCATGGACAGCCCACATACTATTTTAGGATTGCTAAAAGTGCGGATTGATGTGCGGACTAAAATTTGTCCATGTGTTTTCTTGCATGTTATTGATTGAATTGAATGGCTTGAAATGTGTATGAGAAATGATATGTTAATGCATCCTAATTGATGTGTTAACATGAATGTTTGAATTATATAAATATAATTGTATGTAAGCCATTGGAATTGGATATATGAATTGGCATCATTGCATTCATGTGCACGGTGACATCGCGTCGAGTCGGGTGTGGGTACACGGCATGGTTGTTCACCACTCTTGGTGAATGTGGGTTGAGTTTGTCTTTGGGACTACGATCTAATGAAGACTCATTGTTTAAATCATAAAATGAGATAGAATTAATGTGTGTTGATCCACTGGGACTCGGGTGTAAGGAGACCGTGGTATTATCGAAAGGTCTGCATGGAGTGTAGAGACCAGCTGATGCTTATCAGAAGGTTTTGCATGGGTGTGAGGGCAGGGTACTATCGAAAGTTACGTATGGGTGTTAGTGACCCACTGTGTAATCCGAAAAGTTATATTGCCCAAAAGAAAACACACGGTCATATTGATCACTTAGACCTATAGTTGAGTGATAAGAGTCGGGATTGGCTACCCATTGGCAAATTGCATTGGGTGTTGGTGAACGATGAGGCTCGTGTTGGGTCATCATTGACATGTCAATGGCGATTACCCACCTTAAGTGGCATATGTGAGGAGTCGGTGAGTGACTCGGAGTATAAGCATGGAAACATTTCATGCATGATATAAATTATTCCATGTATGCATTATGAATTATATGGAATGTGGATGTTGTGATATGTCATTGCATTTGCATTTTAGGTGGGGAGTAGCCCTCGGCGGGAGAATTCAACTACTAAAGCATTTCTCACCCAGTGCGTGGGATCCCCTTTCAGGGTATTCAAGCGACGGCGCTCTTAGAGTTTGGGATTATGAGCGGGCGAGCTGTGGCCTTGATTCATGTTTTGTGTATATATTAGGCGATGAGTTTTAATATATGTTTTGTGATAAGAGTGATCTGATAACTCTTGGATCTATAAAATGTATGGTTTATGCTTGTGGACAAGTATGGATGATGGGCCCCAACATTGGCGTGATTTGCAATTAGCCAATTAGGAAATCGTATTATATTTAGGAAATCCTTCTTTCGAGAAGTGCTGACATGATTATAGCCATAAATATTGTTTGAAGAAGCAGTACTTCCTAAAATAATTTTCTTTTATCTCATATATTGTACTTTCTATTTTATGGAATGAAACGAGAGAAAAAGGTATGTTTGACATGTTATCGAGCAAGATCTTGGGCTCCCTTTGTTCTGTCGGGCATAGGTCAATTTTGCTTGATCTCCGCAGCGACTCCGCAGAAAACATTCTTGATAATTTAACATCAAAGACGGAGGTCTTGTCAAAGTCGAACTCCTTCTCCCTCCTAATTCCCCGATGGTTCCAATCATCAGTTGGATGGCTCCAACTATGGATTATAGTCCCGAGGTTGTTGAGATGTTTATCTCGGGAAAAAAGGCAGCGGGATACATTAATGGAGACTACCCCCAACCGCTAGAAACCGAATTCTCCGCAGATGGCGCACTGAGAATGCTATGGTGAAAGGCCGGCCGACAACTCCATGGACCATTCCTCGGTCAGAACTTTATTCGCTACCCACGCCTAAGCATGCAGTATGGGACTCGCTTCCACAACATACTGATGGAACCGATACTGTAGGGCATACAGCTCAAAGGCCGCAGATTCGAATGAAACAAGCAAAGTGATCTATAGAAAATATTATAACGTATCTACTGTGGCTCAGGGTCGGAGATCGACGCCGATCGAATCCAATGAAATGTGAAATCGGACAGCTACAACTCCATGTTACAAGAGGAGCGAGTATATATTTTTCTCGACGGACTAGATGATCGATTGGATCTTGTTCGGAGCGATGTTCTTCATCTGAAACCTTTCCCTTCAATTGAGCAAGCATATGCTCACGTTCAAAGGGAAGATCTCCGACAATCTGTGATGATATCTGGAGCAGAAGTAGTAACTAGTGGTGCTGTTATGGCCACCAAAGGCGTGAGATCTGGCCAGTCACAAACTTTACTAAAGTCTGGGTCTTCCTCACGATCCAGAGGTCATTTTGATGGGAAGGCGCACTCATCAGGGAGTACAAAACATACCCGGAGACTTGTTTCAGTACATGGCTACCTAGACCGGGTAAGTATGAATTACAAGCCCGAAGAAACGAGATGCTTCGCGAATCAAGACGCTGAGGTCGAAAGAACAAAGTGGGCCACTGCTGAATCTCAACCATCCCTATTCCAAAGGGCGTAACCTTCCGCCTCAACCCTGCATCAAGGTATCAGGTTAAGTTTTTTGCGCCTCCACTACTGTAATGATGGTGCCTCGGATTATCGACCTCGAAAGCAACATACCATATGACATTCACCCAAATGATCTCTCCAACACTACCTCCACGGAGGACTTGCATTGCCAATGCCAATGGGCAACCTACCTAGTCACGTGGCCGAACCGTGCCATTGCCTCCTCTCTTTCTTTTAGCTCACACACTATTTAATTCCATCTCTCTCCAAATGCTGATGTCTATGAAGTCAAGTCACTAAAGAGCTTAATTGTGTTGTACCGATCTACTCTACTTTTTGTCTTCTTCAGGATATTCTCAGCAAGGAGATTATTGGGCGTGGTACTAAGAGGGGGGGACTGTACTACTTAGATGATTTCAGCCTAGGCAAAGCACATCACACGCACCATCGCACTAAAGAGCTACTTAACGGAAGATTCGCTATGGCATAGAAGCTGGGGGCACCCATCATTTGGCTATCTCCGACATCTATTCCCATCTTTATTTTCCGTCAAGAAAATGGGACTTTAAATAGATACATGTATCACAAAGCCAACGAAGTCTCTTATTCGGTTAGCTTGAATAAGACTAATATTCCTTTTGCATTGATACACCATGTGTGGGGACCGTCCCGATAACTACCCCCTCCGTCACTGTTGGTTTGTAATTTTGTCGACGACAGGGTCAAAATGACATGGCTCTATCAAACCAAAAACCAAAGAAGAAGTTTTCACCATTTTTCAAGCATTTCATGCCAGCGGTTCGCACTCACCCTCTCCAAGATGTTATTCTTCTGATCCGATAATTATGGTGGAATTCACCAACCAAGATTTCGTGCCTATTTCAACAATATACCTCCTCCACGACTCATGCTCTCAAACACCACAACAAAATGGTGTCGCGGAGAGGAAAAATCGGCATATTCTAGAAACATCCCGTGCTCTTCTCCTCGGTGCACATGTGCCGAGTTGCCATTGGGGGGATGCTGTGGCTACTGCCGTGTACCTAATCAACCGTATGCCAGCTAAAATTTTGCACTTTAAAACCCCCTTACAAATCCTCTCTACCCATATATCCCTTCCTTCACTATTGATGCTTCCTCCCAGAATTTTCGGGTGTGTTGCTTTTGTCCATCTCCACAAGAATCAACGTACCAAACTAGACCCATGTGCTGTTCGGTGCTTGTTTTTGGGCTATGGATTACACAAAAAGGCTTCAGTGTTATGACCCCAATACCCACCGAACCTATATCACCATGGATGTTACATTTCTTTGAAATCCGAGAATTTTTACTCTTCACTGCACTCCAATTCTCCTCCCTGGGCACCATAGAAGTGTCAAATTGGCGATACTAATGAACTGAAATGTAGAGTTGAAAGCAAAGACGAGGCACCACCAGAGAGCGAACCTATCGAATTGAGAAATGAAGCCGCAAATGAAGAACCGGGAGGTCATGCAGCATCTCAGCCCCTCACTGCACTGGAAGGCCCACCCTCCCGAGAATGTCCCCGAGGTAAGTACTCCTATCGCACTGCATACGCTAATATCTGATTCTTTCACTGGTTATATGTTGCCTTAAGACACAATCGGAAACCACCGAACAGATACGTACTTCGCATGAAGAAGAAAGAAAACCAAGTACCCAATTGCAAATTATGTATCTACTCAAGGTCTGTCCAAGCCGCTCAAGACTTTCTCACCAAGCATTATTCTCCCACGATATTCTCACACCGCTGAGGAAGGTTATTCGATCCAGTAGCGCAAGCACATAAGAAGAACTAGAAGCCTTAAAGAAAACAATACTCTAGAGGTTGGTCCCACACTAAGGAAAAAAATAGTGGGATGCGATGGGCGTTCTCTATAAAATACAAGGCCGATGGATCAATCGACCGACTACAAGGCGCAGGCTTGTGGCGAAGGGGGGTTTACTCAAACGCACGGCATAGACTACTCGTAAAACCTTCTCACCAAAGAGCTAAACTCGAATACTGGCTGTGGTCTTACTATCTCTCGCAAATAACAATCGCCACTACATCAACTTGACGTAAAGAATGCTTTCCTTCATGGCAACCTTGACGAGAAGGTATACATGGAGGTTTCGCCAAGATATACAGGATCGATTGAGACCAAAATTGTTTAATTGAGGGCGCTAGATGGATCAAAACAAATACCAATGAGCATGGTTTAGACGATTTAGCTCAGCTATGAGAAAGAGTGATATCGCCAAAGTAACTCGGATCATACTCTTTTCTTGAAACATCGACAAAGCAAGGTGACAGCATTAATAGTCTATGTGGATGATATGATAATTACGGGGGATGATGTTGAGGAGATCTCGAGGTTACAAGAACAATTGTCTACTGAATTTGAAATGAAGCATTTAGGAGGGCTCAAGTATTTTCTAGGAATAGAGGTGGCGAGGTCAAAAGCGAGCATACTCCTCTCTCAACGGAAATATGTACTGGACTTATTGACGGAAGTGGGATTACTAGAGTGTAAACCTGTGGATACGCCTAATCAGTAACCATAGCTCGGGGAATATTCTAATTGTGCCACCCGATATGCGAGGTATCAAAGGCTGGGCTGGGAAGCCTTATTTACTTATCTCTTCACACTCGCCCATTGCTATGCCGTAGCGTGGTAAGCTAATTTATGCATAATCCGAGTGAAGACCACATGGGTGCCGTAATTCGAATTCTCTGCTATCTAAAGTCATCCCCAGGGAAAGGACTATTGTTCTCTAAGAACGCCCATCTGAATATTGAAGGGTACACAAATGCGGACTGGGCCGAGAACATCTTGGATAGAAAGTCTACCTCAGGCTACTTTACATTCGTAAGTGGAAACCCAGCTATAATGGAGGAGTAAAGCAAAGTGTAAGCATTGTCCAAATGGGGCCGAAGTTCGAGGGGGTACGGCGTAAAGGATTATGTGAGCTTCTTTGGCTTAGAAATTTGCTAACAGAGGTCGGTTTTCCCCCTCGTTCTGCAATGAATTTATTATGTGATAACAAATCTGCCATTGACATATCTCACAACCCAATTCAACTTGACCGCACCAAACACGTGGAGGTAGACCGACATTTCATCAAAATGTAACTGAAGAGAAGATTATTCAATTCCTTTGTTAAATTCAAGATCGCTGGTTGATATACTTACTCAAGGCGCGATTTCCAGAAACTTCAATGATTCACTGACAAGTTAGGTGTTATAGATATCTACACACTAACTCGAGGAGGTTGGCATGCTTTCTGCAATTAGCCAATTAGGGAAATCGTATATTTAGGAAATCCCTTCACTCAAGGGTACAACATGATTATAGCCATAAATATTGTTTTGCCTTAGAGTAACTTCCTAAAATAAATTTTCTTTTATCTCTATATATTGTACTCTATTTTATGGAATGAATAAGAGAGAAAAAGGTATGTTTCGACACTTATCGGGTCATTTTACTCATGTAATGGGTCTCAAGGATATGAGATACACAGGTTTCCGCAGCGTTGACTCCGTGGTCAACCCGGACCCTGGAATTAGTGTGTCACAAAATATAATTGTTGGATACATTTAAAAAGCGCGCACTAAACTGACCGTTGATCAAATCAGATAAAATCAAGGTCTGAATGCATCGCCATTTTTTTTTCAAAAAATCGGCGATATATCGCTGATTTGTCAACGCTTTTTTGAAAAAAAAACGGCGGTGCCAGTGCGTGTTGCCCATTCTCAATTTTTTCGCCGAAATATCGGGAATTTTCAATATTTTGACTATTTTTCCGATTTTTCTTGATTTTTGCCAACCGATCGTTTGCCACAATATCAAGCCGGGCCGGGCCGATAACTCCATTTTTTCAACGATATTTCGGATGAAAAAATTGAAATTTTGTTCCTTGCCTACAAGTCATCAAGAAAACAGAGGCATGTCAATAGAGAAGACCGCCTAGAAAAATATGATCTACATCAAAACTAAGACAAACCTGAGAACGAGAGGGATTGATTCATATCAAAAGGAAGCCTTGGAGAGCCGGGCGTCACGTGCCACGGGCCCCTAAACAAGACAACCCCTTTCACCTTTTTTCGGGGAGCTCGTGAGCCTCGGGTTTCACCGCACCGGGACTGTGGGCCGACATACACAGGTGGCCCCCAATCCCAAGCTTCAAAGTGTATATGAAACAAATCTTCACCAACGAGATGCCCAGTTGGTAGAGAGAGTCCAGCACATTGCAACCCATAAGAATCCGAAAAACATTCGAATGTATGAGTGCAGGAGGTGCCCGGGTAAAATGCAGAAACTAAAATAAATTGTCGTGCGCCCTTGACCCGACCCAGCTTGACCCGACGGCTGAACCGGACCTGGGAACGCGGACCACTAAATCCATTTATTTGTAAAACACATTTCATATACTTATTTTTGATGGTATATTTAATTTCAATTTAAATCATATTTATGTATGTATGAAAATATGATCTCATTACTAATACGCATTATATATATAAAAATATATATCAATCATGGTAGAGAGCCCATCATTTGCCTTTACTCCTACACTATACAAGATGACATTTCTTGCCATTTTTAAATCATTTCAAAACATTGTAGAAGCTCCTATGTCTAAAAGTAAGTCAAATATACTTTCCCATGAAGATTTATACATCTTTTGTTTACAATGCAAAACAATAACATGATTTTATTTTTTTTTATTTTTTATTTTTGAAATGAAATGTATTCATGAGACGGAGCATTTACTTATACTCCGCACGATTCGACAATGACTCCAGGCTCTGAGGTCTTTGATCTTGCCCCTATTCACTCGGTACTTGCACATGATAAAACAACGCGCTAAGCATTTTCATGCTTAGTGGTTCTATGCATTTCTATCCTCATTTCAATCAAATACAAAATATGTATATTTTCAAAACAACATTTTGGCACATTTTCGGAAGGGTCAATTTATATATATATATATAAGCTAATTTTTCATTCAAAACTCAAATTATGTATTTCACACATTTACTTATAAGTTTGCCCTTAAAATGACCAGAACTATGAATTTCAGTATAGGATAACGTAATCACCGCATACCTGCCCCGCTGGGTCAAGCAGGGTCGATATAAAAACATTTAATAACACAGTACGGTCCCGCTGGGCTACTGACTAGTTATTTACAAATTCATTTTGTGTACACTACCGATATTGTCCCGCTGAACTACGGATCGATATGCCACTATAAATCGTTCGTCAAGAAGATCGTACATTGACCCTTATTGGTATATCGATCTATCCTTAACTCGAATATAATGGATAACATTCTCTTAAGGGTATTAATACTCAATCATAGTAAATTACAATATTGTATATACATATATACCCCAATAAACACATTTTGACGCTCATACAGTTTTCATGACAATCCATTTGTAATCAATTTCTCAATCACTTAAGACAAATTTGTTTATGGTTAAAAACAAAGCACACATGCAGTTTTCCCATGTAAATCATTTTGTTTTTTTTTTTACGCATCCAATATTAAAGTTGAAATAAGAAAAGAAATGAAAAAGAACAAACCTAATAAGGTTGTCACTCTGACTCCTATCCTTGAACTCAATCTACTCAGGTTTCCTCATCACCAACCCTAGTCCATCACAAACAGAGAAAAATATCAATCGTGCATGCTAGTGTTTTTGGTTAGGGTTGATTTCTACCCAATACACCTTCACTTGTAAAATTTTCTAGGAACAAATGAGCCATATTTTACCCAACTTCCTTCAAGTTCATTGTTCTATAAATCTATTTTATTTAGAAATGAAATCATCCACCCGAAAGACCAAACTCAAGATATGTTCTAAAACAAGTGAGACTACTCTCTATTTTCAAAACATAACTAGAATTTTCCTGTAAATAGAGCTCCCCTTAGACGAATTTTTGGGTACAATGGGGTCCAAATTTGAATACACTTATTTCAAGGAAATTTGTTCTCCTAGAAATCTAGTTTACCCAGAAATTTGAATTACTCAATTTGAATGAGGGAAACTCAACCTATGGCCTAAATACCAAAACTGTACCAAAACACCAAAACTGTACCAAAGTAGAACCATAATTTGCTCAAAAACAAAGCTTCACTTTGACGAATTTCTGAGTCCAATGGGGTCTAAATGTGAATATACTTATTTCAAGTAAATTTGTTCTCCTAGAAGTCTAGTTTATTCGAAAATTTGAATCACTCAATTTGGATGAGTAATGGCCAAGTCATGGCCAAAATAAAAACATGAGTTTTGGAAAAATTTTGACATCTCCCCTATAACCCCAACATTTCCTTTATACAAAAATTCCTCAAAACCAATTCTAATCAAAGAAAAAAGGCTGCTTGAACTCTAACTCAAACATATATATACAAAAGTTGGGTTTTACCAAACACAAATACAATCAAAGAGGGAGTTAGGAGGGTTTCTTACCTTGATCTTCTTGATCTTCACTAGCTTTCTCTTCTTCCTTCTTTCCTTTCTTGATCACATAGAACCTTGAACAAAATGGAGTAAATCAAACCAAATTTACTTCATCCCCACAAGCAATCGTGAGTTCTAAATACTTCCAAAACCAAATGTGTTCTTCCCTTTACAAGACAAGATTTGGTCTTATATCATTTTCTATGTACAAAGCCACGTCAATTGTGTTTATCTTTGACTTAATTTCCCATTTTTGCATTAAAGTCCTTCATTTCTATTTCATTCAGACAACAATCCTATCACATTTATACTTTGATATACTCTTCTTCATTTATGACCTTTTAGTCCCACTACAAGGAAAGTTAATCAACGACACGCTTAACGAGTCATTGAAGAGTTACAATGACACTTCCCCAAAGTGTCATGGTCTCGACCGTCATTGTATAAGTTTACACAGAAAGGCCATCTGCGGAATCAAAACTAGCTTACATTCATTTAAAACGTCATTCTCTACTCATAATATTTCAATCTAATAACTTAACTATGACACTTATTTGAGTGTCATTGATTTTTATATGTTTTTGTTTTAGAATCATGACACTCATTACAAGTGTCATCATTTTTATCACATTAAAAATCTTATTTTCATTAATTTCATTTGTTGTAAATCCTGATATAACAGTATAATTATTGAAAATGTACACATAATATGAAAGTAATATAGAGGAGAAAAAAAATATCAAAGTCATATGGATAAAGCTACAAAGCTATCGATATATACATTGATCCAAAATTACAACAAATATTCTCAACAAGTTTCATAGATTCAATGAGTAGAGTACAAAAAATGTTCTTTAATTTGTTGGTAGGAGGACCTTAAGGAGAGAGTGTTAAGCTCATAAAAATCACCACATGAGTCCATCTCGTTCTCGCTCAATGTAAAAATTAAGTTTTAGATATAGAAAACCAAGCAAAAAACTTTGTAGAATACCAACTAGACTAAGACATCGATTTATTATTTTGATGAGTGCTAGTGTGATAATTTTCAAGGTATTAAATGAACATTAAACTCAAATTAGAATAATACCTCTTCAGAAAATAACTCCACCAATGATAACTTGTAAGATACAAAATGACTTTTAGAAAAAAGAGAATGACATAAAACAAAAAGGTTGACACAACATTATGTACATTCTTAATATCTGAAAAATACAAAGTGCTTCACAATAACAAGAATTATAAAATATATAACCATATACTTGATATAACTTTCTAAACTATAAATAAGTAAAGTATTAAAGCCTAAACAAAGTGAAATTCAATTTATTCTAGAAGGTTTCAATAGAATTGAAATTTCAAATAAAAAATATACAAAAAATGGATTAATATTAGTAGCACAAAGGAAATCCTAAGCTATATACTTATAAAATAATATAATAAAACACATGAATGTAAACAACAAATCTTAAGAACCAACAACCAATCGAAAGACATAAAGTTTCTAATGCTCAATGAAAATGAGATATCTTCCATACACTTAGTATCAATCCAAAAAGCACCGACATCGATTCTACCATAACGTATTTTTCAAATTTTCCAAAATAAAATTTTGCATTTCGAAAGCACAGTTATAATAAGATAATAAACTAAAAAAGAGGCAAGGAATAGATCTAAAAGAGGCAAGATAAGACCATAAATAAGTCAACTCCATTCACTATTTAAATATCTCTATTTTTGTTACGAGGAAAGGAGATTCAAAATCGTGACAAAAGGAGAGTAAAGCAATCAAACAATTGTAATGTCAAATTGATATATAAATCAAATTTATAAAATCTCATAACCTCCACAAATACAAAAAAAAAAATTAACAATAAGTTATATTTTTTTTATATGAAGTTAAACTCATCAACTACAAGTAAAATTATAAAAAGTTCATAACATGTATTTTGTGAATGAAAATAAGAAACTCTCTTCAAAATGTAATTAAAAATAGTTACGAGAAAATGTTCATAAATTTATGGAGGTGACTACTTGTTTTAGAGATATAACTTACTAGAAAATCATAGTAATGCATTATGCTTCCAAATAACTACATCATAAAAATTGCATAGATTCAAATTATCAAGGTGAGCATCATCAAAATATTCTTTGTCAACTTCACATTAACTTTGATGAGTTATTTACCAACAAAGCAAAAAAAAATTGATACAAATATAAGGCAATTCATTACATTGTACCTTCAAACAAAAGTTATTATCAATTCAACACTAAGAGACTCCATTCTCGATCGTACTTTATTTATCTCCTCCATTTCAAGAGGAAGACTTTTTCCCATTAAACTAATAACGAGTAACATACGTACCATTGATTAGTTAAGTTGATATAGTAAACAATAGGAATATTCTAAAAATTTATTAATAAGTTTAGATTAACCTTTTTGTGAGGATGTCTTGAATCACTTTACGTCCTTCATGTATATCATTACATAATATCCACATTCTACACTACCTGGCTACCTGGGACACTATAAATGAAAATGTAACCCATTATATTGTGATCCTTAAATTAAAGTGTATGAAAATGAAATAAATGCTATGAACTAGAATTTATAAATCACAATCAAAGTGAAATAATTTATACTAACCATGACCTTTACCTATGTAGGCTCTCTCTTAGATGTTTTCTGCTTTGTTGGTGGATGGATTCTTAATGCCCTATACAAAGACAATAATATAAAGTATATATCATCAATCATTCAAGTATTGCAATTTATAAACTTACATGTTAACAATATCCTTCAAGTCATCACATGGTTGATGAGCATCGGGTCGGCGTAGTATATTGTCATTGTCCTTGTTCTCTAGTGCTACCAATCAATCTGGGGACGAAAACCTAAATATTTTTATTAAAGTGAGAATCTAGTAAAATATAGAGTAAACCTCTCTAACTGTCATAAACTTACTCGGGTTGTATGGAATAAAATATAGCCAAGACGACTGCATACATTAATCGCTTTGCAATAATTCTCGACCTATTTTCCTTCGCTGTTTCTCCCATTCCAAATTTTAGAAACCAATGTAGGATTAACAAAAGAAAACCGTTCTTTCATCTTTGCATCAACCATCTTCTTATACAAATGCCTAATTGAAATTCAAAAATCATTAAAAAAAATTATGAATATTTGACATGCACCAAATATATTACTAAAATGGAAAACTATAATGTAACTAAGTAGATAAAAAATAAAGGCAGAAGTTCTCTCACCATATGTAGAATATGATACAATTTTCTGACACTTCCTTTGATGAGATTATCATATCCATATCTTCTTTCATGAGAAAGTTTATAAAACCCTCTCCAAAAACATCACTTGGAATGTCTATTGGTTTTACTTTTTGATCATTGAACATTAGACTAACCATGGTGTCAAAGTTCTTGATATCTTCGAGGATTTTCACATTTTCTTTTAATTCTATTTTTGTACTTTTCTATTTTCAATTTCACTTCCTATAAAAACATAAGGTTGAGTATCTCTCTTTTATGTAGAATAGAAACACAAATTATGCTCAAGTAATTATATGTAAATATATAAAAATACCGCACCGTCAGATAAGAACCGAGAATGATCAAATGAGCGCACCACAAAACTTACCTCACAAATTTTCTCCAATAGTAGTAATGTCATCGAATGTGAATTGGAAGTGATGTATTTGGTTCGTAAGAAGCATCCACTACTACAAGGTAGTTGGGACCACATTCACATACAATTGTCCCACCCGCCACTATATTTTCCTTCCTTGATACAGCCAATTAACATTTTCTCATCTATAAAATTAAACAACCAAAATAAATTAGTAGCCATGTTGAAGAAAGTTTGCATGTGTAGTATAAAGAGTTGCATTTTTCAAACTTTGACCACTTAAGAGTTTTAGGTTTACAAGCATTTTAATTAACTAAAAACTAGTTAATTAAAATTTAAATACCTTTTTCGAGGTTCTTGAGTGTTGTCAAGCTGATCTTCAACATGCCGATTTGGGCACTCAAACAAATCTGTGCATACTAAGGTGATTTGTTTTCAAGTTACAACTACCCATATCCGACAGGGGTGTAGTCGGTACACCTCCGAAAAGCTTTGCTAAAATTCCGTACTTTAAACCGAGCTTGTCATTCTTTGATGCTTTCACAAAATCCCGTACTGCACGATCAACTACAAGATGAAAATATTGTCGATGAGTGCAATGTTTCCTTTACCATGTAATTCTAATCGCTATATTCAAGAGTCTTGACGCTGTAAGGTTGCACAATAGTCAGATTCTCCACCACATAATGATGTGCTTCGCGAACAAACAATGGGATCAACTTTCATGACAAAACTTCCTGGTAGAGGTGTCCCAATTTTGTGGTCAATTCTTGGATCAATAGGAATCCCAATTGTATCCACATCTGACAAGTATTTCATGCAAAACTCAATAGCTTCCTCTACAATGTAGCATTCAACAATGTGACCAGGAAACCCGAGAAAATTTCCAATTTAAAAAATGGTAAAAATGGTACTTTGGTCAAAATCCGGAAATTCTTCTAGATTCTGATGATGAAACAGACTTCAATCGTTGAAATCGCTCGCGAAATCTAGCTAACAACACGCGAATTTTGTCACTCAGACACAGAATTTCGTACGTTTTCGATAAGACTCGGGCGTCGTATGTCGTATGATAGCTTGTGAGAAGTACACATGATATGAGAGGCAGGTGATGTGACAAGGGCCACCTACTACATGTACTCATGTGACACATGTCGCATGATTAGTGAGAGAATAAGAGATAAGTGGCTTATATTAAGCCATGTGTCAAAGGGCCCTTAAAGTCAAACAATGGGGACAAGAAGGGAATAAATGAAAAGAAAAAAAAAGATATTCTCTTCATTTTTAATGGGTATCCGGCAAAGGAGGGGAGAAAAGAAATTTTAGAGAGAGAAAGTCCAACTTCTCTTTAGATTTCCCGGCTTTCGGACCGTCGGTTCTCGTCGGAGCAAGAGGAGAAGTTGGTCTACACTGCAAGGGCCACACTTGGACACCAATTTTGTGGAGTTTCAACAAACCCGGAAGGTAGGGGTTTTCTCCTACTTGTTTTATTCCTTGGCTAAGAGCCATTTTGATGGATAGGGATATTCAGAGGCATAAATGGTCCTCTTTTCATTTCCAAAGATTGGGATTGAGTGAGAAAATCCCTAATGTAGTCGTGAACAGTTTTGAGACCTAGGGTTTTACTGTTCACGTGATCTTGTGTGTGATTTGTGTTGCTTGGGCGGTTCAAAATGAATTGCTTAAATTGTTTATTAGCCCATGTGAGCTAATTTTGATGTTATTGCTATGAATAAATAACATGTGGTTAATATAGAATTTTGCTAATATACGCATGATTGATATATTAGTACGTGTTTATGAAAATGGCATAATGCATTTCATATGCACGGGAGCAACTCGTAACAATAGGTGTGAGAGTGCATAAATATGAAAGAAAAAGGAAATGCTGTGAGCGGAATTTCAAAGGAAGATTTTTTGAAGAATTGCCTAGAGAGTTGTCCAATAATTCATCTCGGAGGAAGACCTTATGATCGCTTCAAGAGAATTACTCAAGAATTCACTCCTGAGGGTTGTCCAATAGATTTCTACCGGAACTTCCTAAGATTATGTTTTCAAAAACAAAAAACTTTTTGTTTGAAAAACAAGGTTTTCTCACCCTTGGCTTAGGCATGCGTGAGGGAGTCGGCGAGGCTCGAGAAGTGGGAAAGGGTGAGTCACATTCTCATCCATTTCACAGAAGATTCGAAAGTAGAACATATATGTTTTCATTAATGTTTCTGGTTTGCCATTGCATAAACACTTAGGTGGGGAGTAACCCATGTAGGAGGTTATCACTACTGGGCATTGCTCACCCTGTCAAGGGAAAACTATTTAAGGTACAGGGAGTGTTCAGGAAGACGGCGCTCATTAGAGGTCGCTTTTGAGAAGAAAGTCGACATGTGGCTTTGATTACGTTTTTGTAAAACATGTATGAAATATTACAATTGAAACATGTTTGTATTAAGAGTGATGTAACAACTTGAAACTATAAAATAGTTGGATATATTTTGGTGAGTATGATGCAGCTAATAAAATTTTATCATGTACGTCTCAAGGGATACGAGACACACAGCTTCCCGCGCAGGTCGACGGTATCAACTGACCCCCAAGAATTGGGCTGCCATAAAGATCCTCCCGCGATTATGCTGACGCATAACTCTTTAGTACTTTCATGAACCTTTCAAATGGGTACATCCATCTAAGATAAACTGGTCCACAAAGTCTTACCTTTCTTACAAGATGCACCGTTAAATGGATCATGACGTCAAAGAAAGAAGGTGGAAAGTACTTTTCAAGCAAGCACAATGTCACAACCAACTGATTTTGCAATTCATCCAAAGGTAGCACATCAACCACGGTTACAGAGAGCATTGAAAAGAAGTTCAAACTACAACAAATAGTTTAACATGTTGCTGCATCTGATCGCACGCAATCGTAACAATCGTTGCATCAAACAGATATGGACCATGTGATTTAGGCCAATGCTTGAATTCTCCACAGATACCAGGTTTCTAAAGTTTGAACAATATCCCTTAGGGACTTTCAAGTTTGCTAATGTTTGAAAAAAATCTTCTTCTCTATTCTAGAGAGTGTGTAGCAAGCTGGGGGAAGACAAGTTCGTTTTTGTTCAAACCTTGGTGCTAATTCATACCTCAAGCCCATCGCCATAAGATCGAAACGAGTATTTAGTCCATCCTTTGTCTTCCCTTGGATATTAAGTAATGTACCAATGATGCTTTCACATACATTTTTCTCAATGTGCATCACATCCAAGTTATGACGAACATGTAGATATCTCCAATACTCAAGATCAAAGAATATGGACTCTTTTCCAACAACATGCAACACGCTTTGTAATTTTATCTTGACTAACCTTCTTTCCCATGAATTACAAATATTATCCATTTTATGCAATATAGTCTCTCCACTTAATGGTTGTGGGGGTGATCGAAAGCCTTGCTCACCATTAAATGCCTTTTTTTTGTCTCCTATAAGGATGGTTGCATGGAAGAAATTTCCTATAGCCAGTGTATGAGTTATTTTTCCCATGTTTCAATCTCTGGGAATCTGTTTCTTCACCGCATATAGGGCAAGCAAAGTACCCTTTAACTGTGCAACCTAATAAGTTGCCATATGCTGGGAAATCACTGATTGTCCGTAATAAAACAACCTTCAATGTAAAGAATTCTTTTTATACGATCAAAAGCCTAACCCCACCCCACAAAAGTTCGAGATCTTCTATCAAAGGTGCCAAATAAACATCTATGTCATTGCCAGGTTGTCATGGACCTGATATCAACAAGGATAACAACATAAATTTTCTCTTCATGCATAACGATGGAGGAAGGTTATAAATGATCATTATAATAGGCCAACAACTATCCCTACTACTCAAGGAACTATGGGGTTATACCATCAATAAATGGCAAGTCTAAGATTTCTGTGCTCCACCAAAATCTGGCTCATCTGTGATCAATTAACTTCCATGATGGGGAATCTATGATGACACATTTTCCCATCAAACTCTCTTCAGGCATGCCAAGTGAGATCTTTGCGCTTTTGAAGAATGAAATATCTCTTCGAATCGTGGGACGGTGGAAAATACTATATGACTTTTTTTAACCGAACTCCTTTTCTCTTTTTAGCTCCTGCTGAATTAAACTTCCACCTTGAAGCTCCACAGGTAGGACAACATGATGCATTTTTTAGTTCATTCCTATATAATATGCAATCATTTGAACATGCATGTATTTTTTCATACCTATCTCTACGATTCAAAGTCTTTTGCTTCATACATGATAGTGGTAACTCATTGTTAAGAGGCAACATTTCACCGAGCAACTTAATAGTTCTCGAAAAGTCTTTATCAAACCATCCATATCGTGCTTCAAATTGTATAATTTAACTAATGCAATATAGCTTAAAATTTCTATAACCTAGATATAAAGGTTTCTCAAAGATCTTGCAAGAATTTATTGAAAATTTCTTCATCAAAGATGAAAACTGTATCATAAGGAGCAGCCTTACCATCTCACTGTGCGCCCACATCATCAAAGAACCGGCTTTTTTAGTACAACGTTTTGCCTTGAGAAGTTGATGGTCCACCATTGACTCGTTTCCCATGCCAATACCATGTAAGGTAACTTTGATCAAATCCATAGAAAAACAAATGTCTCTCGAACGATTCGAGGAGTATGGAAAACCAAATTCCCACATTGTATGCAAGGGCATCTAATTGATATTCGCTTGTTGAATTTTGTATTGCAAATGAGATAAAGTATTCAACCCCATCCTCATATTCCTTAAGACCTTCGATCCTTTGAATCCAACAACAATCCATTTCTCTAACACATGAGAAATAAATTTCTACACTAAACACATGCATAACAAAGCCTATGTTAACGGGTCAACAAAGTACGTAAAAAGATGTTAATTATCAAGTAACTGAAAATTTTAAGGTGGTAGAACCTGTCAATTGACAACAAAGCTGGACAATTTGTTAGAAACAATTTTTAACATCAATTCTTTTTAAAATGGTTTTCTGAGATTAATGTTTTTCTGAACAAAACCTATAGCTGCAAATTCAACCATAGAAAACAAATCTCACTAATTATCCAAGACGAAATTGTCTACTTATTTATATCATACAAGGTCCAAAATATTCTTTTTATATTTTCAATATTTTTGAACTCTACAAAAACACATGAAAACGCCTTAAAATCTATACTTCGCAAACATGTTTTACAATTTTTTTTTTTACAATAAACAAAGTCGCTCCTGGGTTACAAACTTTAAAACAATGGACAAACACAGACCAAAACGACCACCAAACCATTGACAAAGGAAAACAAAAACAAATCGCCCCACATTAATTTTTTTACATAGAACAATGAGCTACATCAAAATTCTCCAATCACCTAAGAAGTTCAAAGAAACCAAAATCTAGAGAAGTTCAAGCCAAAGACTAAACAGTAATCTCCATCAATTTTTCTATTTACATTGTTAATATATAAGCAATCTCATAGTACCACAAAAACTGAATCCAAAGCCATAGGTGGCTCCCAAAAACAGAGTTCCAAGAAAGTCATGCAGATTGATAACTTTTGACACTACAACTACAGTTTCTTTAAACATTTCATTAACTTTTTCGTGTTTTCGTTGCTGTGGAGATAGGTTTGTGCTTCTTGTTTATCTTCAGTCATTTTGGTGACTTTTTAAATTGTTTTGCTTATGAATTCATTGTTTCAAATTTTCAGCCTCAAATTTGGAAGGAAAATGCATGTATTGAAAATAAAAACAAGCCCCCAAATATTCCTAAGCAAATGCAGTTTAAAATTTTCGAATGATAATGTGAAACCCAAGAAAATCTAATTTAAAATGGCAAATGGTAATTTTCGGCCAAAATCCATCTTTAGATCTCGGATGATGAAACGGACTTCATCGTTAGAATCGTCTCGCGAAATCTAGCTACCACGCGACTGGCTAAAATATTCCGAGAACTCCACTTCATCGCTGATAAGACCAAAAAGTCGGGTCCCTTAAAACGGGGCGCGAGACACGATACGACAAAAGTCACCCACTGCACGTACTCACGCATGTTGCATGATTAGTGAGAGGATGAGATGAATGGCCTAGATTGTGCCAAGTGTCAAAAGTCACTTAAAAGGACACATTGGGAATTAATGAAATGTTTAAATGAATAAGACAAAACTTAAATAGCTGATCCCTTCATTTTGAGAGACAAATTAGGCAGTAGGCTGAAAAAGTGTAAAGTGAGATTATTTTGTATATAGAAGAAATTTATTCTCTCTAGATTTATATCGTTCTGACCGCTTGCTCCGACGAGCGTTGTTGCTTCCATTCCACGCGCGAGGGCCACGATGGACACTGATTCGTGGAGTTCGACAACCCAAGTGGTAGGGATCTTTCCTACTTGTGTTATTCTTTGGCTAAGAGCCATGTAAATGGCGGGGATGTTCTGAGGCTCGATTACTGTTTCTGGCCTCAAAGCTTTGAACCGAGCGGAGAAAATCTCCATTAGTCAGGCATGAACAAAGGCTAACCCGAGGTTTTCAATTGCTCAATGGAATAGTGACATGATTTTTGGTATGAATTTTTATGATGTC
>JAEQBH010006360.1:0-94462 GCA_016808115.1 Tetrastigma voinierianum | reverse complement strand
TGATGTTGTTCTTGAATTGATTTGTTCCCAATAGTAGTATGAATGCCTTGAGGAATTTGTTTCTTTGCTCACCCGATTTCGAGGCCTGGTGACACGGAGATGGAGATTCCTGAGATCCTGGAACATTCAATTTGTGGGTATGTTAGACTACTATTGAATAACTAAAAGCTACGTAGTTGTGATAAATTTCCAATTCCTCATGAATTTTGAAGTTGAAGGGGATTATTTATCAAGTCAATATCAGAGATTTGCATATCGATGGAAGATCTTGATCCGTGTTGAGTGAGATCTAATGTCGAGAAGGGAAAAATCATCAGATCCCTAAAGTAGTCATCGACCCAGTTTGTAGAGGACCTTTTGCAAGTACCTGAACTTGAGATTTTAAGAAATTTATTTGGAGTCTTGAGATGGGTATGAAGTATTGAAAAAGAAAAAAATACCTAGATCTTATAAAGGGTGTTCTGAATATAAGTAACTAATTAGATCCATGTCTTTAAAAATGGGGGACCTCACAATGGTGAATTATGGAGAAATCCAAGAGCTGCATTTGGGAATCTTTGACAAATCCGAGGATCAAATCGGGATTTGAGAAAATAGATGGTTATAATGCATAAATTGGGCGCATTTTCACTGAGTTCCTTGTCGATGTTCATTTCTATGAAGCGATTGAGTCGATTTATTTTATTTGTTTATTCAAATATTGTTTTTAATTGAAATATATATGGATATCTTGTCTTTCAAATTCCGGTTTGAGGCTTATTCTGAGAGGTGCAAATCGTGTGGATCTGGTAGTTAGGAAGTTGATTTTAAAAATTCTTGTCGATCTACGGGAATGATATGTGCTTTATCGATTTTACTACTTGTATGACCTGTGCACTTGTAGTGTCTTAGACTAAACTAATTGTACAATTTCCACAACATAAGGCCATTTTCTAATTTTTAAACAACTAGTTCAAATTTTGGTACCACTGTAGAGGAATTGTAAGGCTCCAACAGAGGCATAAAAATAGAAGGGTTTAGTCTATACATATACATAGACAGACAAACAGCAGACTGAAGGGGAGTTGTGTAATTGAGCTTAATCAAATGACTTCCATTGAAGCAAAGTTGGATGCATTAATAAAATGACTTGGAATCTTGAGAAAAGAATGCATTGCACTTGAAGTGGGGCGGTGGAGGAAGGAGAAAGAAAAACAATGCGAAGATGGATCATGCTAGGGTCCTTCAGTTGAGGCCACGATTGCCTCGATGCTAAAGGCTATGCTTTTAAGCCCAGCCTCGAGCTTACCTACTCCACTTGCACACAGCTCTGGGAACCCTTGGCAGACTTCTCATATGGGGGAGGAGCACGGCAAAGTCAAGACTGGATCGTGCGGCAATATCCTTACCTCGCTGGGTTTAAAAACCTTTGCTGCTTGTGACATCGGTAGCGGAATGATAATCGAGGGCGGAGGAGATAAAGTTCCTTTGAGGACCAGATGCTTTCTTTCATGGGAGAAAATAAAAATTTGCCTAAACAGCCATGAGCGAAGTTTGTTGAAATTGTGACATTCCTGGGCAAACATAAAGCGTGGCATGATACCAGCACCTCTTGAAGAATTTGGAGACTTAGGTAGAAATGACTAGCCACTATCCATGCGGGAATCATCGAGGATGCATTCCCCGAGTGACACGAGGAAGAATCAGAAAGGATCAATGCGTCTGATTCGGAAGAGTATAGAGTAAGTGGAAATTTAAATAGAAGTTGAGATCCATATTTTGAAAAAAAGGAAAAAGAGTTTCTTGATATGAAGACATTCTGCGAAGCAATTAAATTTATATTAGATTAATTTTTGTTAGAATTTTCAGCTGTGTTTGATGTTCTAGTTTTAATTTTGTTATAAATTTTATTTTGTAGTTTTTGTTGATGTTTCAGAACAATGAAGCTATATTAAAGATGAATTTTATTAGGAAGCACACTTTCTCAAGCGAAATATCTTGAGAAAATAGCTCTGAGGGAGTATTTATATTTCCTCCATTTGCCTTCAAGCGTAATGTATAGTGAGATTTGAAGATATGATTTTATTTAAAGCAGAGAAAACTGAATAGTAGCCTTGTTGGTTTCATTTTTTAGATATTACAGATATCTATTAGGAGAATTACTATTGAATGAAAATGAATTATTGTTGTTCGTACTTGAATTAGGTTATTTTATGAATAAATGAGTTTTCATGTGTTCGATGGGTATGAGTGAATCTGACTTGCTTTGAATGTCTTTATTGGCTTGGGAATGATGCAATTTTGGAAAATTTTAGTTTAATGTCGCGACATGCTTTCTCTCTATCGTAAAATTATTGCCAAATTATGTTGTAACATTGTTTCTTTCTGTTGTGACAGAGTTTGAATCAAACCTCATCTCAGTCGCAGGTAGGTTTGTCACAACACAATTTATCTATGTCGCTAAAGAATTGTAAATGACCTCTGCTTCTAGAAGAGAAAAACATTGTCGCGACAATATTTTTGTATGTCTCAACATAGGTTTACTTGAGCATCAAATTTATTGTGTTGCGACATACTTTCTCTTTGTCGCTACATAATCAACTTTAGACTCAAAGATTGGAAAGAAAGTTTCTATCGCAAGAAAAATTTTTCATTGTCGCGACATAAGTTCAAAAGAACATCAGAAAGAATGTCATAACATTCTGATATAGCGATATAAAGTGACTGGCAAATTAGTTTGCAAAACTCTATATTGACAAATTATCTTTGTATTTGCGACATAGTGATAAAAATGGAACAAACCTTGGAGTCAAGTTGTTATCGTGACATTTAATGAAGGCACAACAAAGCAGTTACCTTATAAATAAGGAATTTTTTGAAACTTTGAAGACCTTAATCCTCATAAACCATCTCTTCTCATCTTGCTTGCCATCAAATATCTGTTGTCTTACCTTCTAAAACCACTGAGTTCAAAACCCTATTCTGACCATGTCTTAGCCATCGCACCTCATTCCGAACCCAGAGCGAAATGATGGAAACATACTGAAGTAAGAGGAAGAGAACGTTGAAAACCCGATCTAGAGGAAATGCAAGAGGAAGAAAAGTGAAACATTATGATCAGTACAATGTAGCTAGAAGGAAAAACAAAGAAAAAGGAAGAGAGGAGTTGAAGAAACCGAGAAATAGAAGCGGCAGAGGATAGGGTTTATAGTTGAAAGAGGATTCAAACTCATCTCCCTTTCTATATAAATGCTTGTGAGAAGGAGGATGGCAATCATTGGGCCAAAGCCTGAGCACTGGCTATCTCTTTTGTGGTGAAAAAATTTTTATAACATGAATTTGGAAGGAAGGAAAGAAGGTATATATCAGAGGAAAATGGATAGATGTTAGCAAGATATTAAATGGATTGTTTCAATGAAGGTGTAAAGATGGCTCAAATTCAAGAGTGCTAATGTAACATAGGAAATATACTTACTAGTCGTTTTCAACTTGTGGGGTGTTTTGTAGGTATGTTGATTTTATAATTATTATTTGCTAAGTGAGAGAATTCAAAAACTTTTTTTTGAGATTTTCAAGATACAAGGGTAAAATTAGTTGTCAAAGCAAGGATATAAAAGTCATAAGATAATAAGATTATATGCCAAAGTATAAATATAAGAGTTGTAGTTCAAATAGAGGAAGTATGTGGGCTATAGAGCATTTTAGGAGAAACTTAAGTCAAAAGAATGCATTTTGTGGCCAAAAAAGGCCTTAGGAAGAATAAGTGACTTAAGACCAAGTTGGTCTCTCATTTGGGGAGAGTGCTAGGGCAAAACGTGAAGGAGAGAAAAGAAAAGAGAAATGAAGAGAAGAAAAAGAAGAAGAAGAGGAAAGGTATGGAAACTATTTGTGTATGGATCACTATGGGTTTTGTATGGATACTAGTTTGTCCACATTTCTGGGGTGTAGTTAGGGTCATCTATGCTGCATTGTTAAGAGAGTTATTTGAGTAAACCACAGTACTGTGCTCTGGTGACATGGAATCCTCCTTGAGTATGGATTCTTGGTTTTATGATGTAGGACTACCTATTTGGGTGTTAGGAAGGTAACTAACTACAATAGTATTTGAGTTTTGTTTGAAAGAGCCTAATTAATCTCTATGTTTGGTTTTGGTGAGTTAGAATACATTTAGGAGTTGTTTTTGGTGATGCTTTTGGATTATTTTGCAGGGTTTTTGGTTGGATTTAGGAAAATCGACAAATGAGAAAAATCATGGCAATCTCGGGGTCTTATGCGGCGTAGGGATCTACGTAGCGGCGTGTGCCAGCGCTTCAGGCGTCTGAATGCCCACGCCGTGTGAAGGAGGATTGAGGACCAACCTCCGTCGCCGTGGCAACGGCCTTTCTGGCTGCGGCGTAGCACTTGTTCTGACATGACTGATTTTAGTCGATTGTTTGTTTTGTTTTACGACTGCTCCAGGAGCACCACATTGGGTATTAAGGACCTATATAAGTGTATAAAGGGTCGTTCATGTTAATAAGGAAAAGTAAAGAAAAATTAGACCACCTCGCCGCGCCCAGCGGAGTTCAATCATTGCTTGAACAATGCCTCTATGATAGATAGTAGTTCCCGAACACATATAATTGTAGGGCGCATAAGACCCGGATATTGAAATGACATGGCACCTGCGATGCATTAGGCGGGCGCGTATGGTATAGGTACTCACGATTGGTGAGCGTGTTCCTACGGCCAGGTAGCCCGGCACATTTAGTACCGATTGCTCTCTGATTAGTGCTTGGACGTTTGCGTTTTTGTTAATCTTTGATTGTAGTGTGGCGAAAATCTCTGTCAATGCTTTTGGCGCTCTTTAACTGTACTCACGAACCTCAGTCTTGTCATTGCACCTTTAGGTGCTGTTGTATTACTGTCCTACTCATTTCTTATTTTGGTCTAGGTAGTCAACTGATTGTATGATATTAAGAATCTAGATAATGATAAGAGGCAAGTAGATACATCATTCTTGCTTTGTACCTAGTGCCTTTGAACAAGAAGTATAAATTTAACTCATGTAGTGCCCTCACGTGAGGTACCTCTGCTACAAGTATAAGTTCTAGTACCTGAGTACCTCCGATATAAGTATAAGCTCTGTAGCTCTCAGGGATATCAGAACAAGTATAAGTACGCTATAGAGTACAAGTATGTGTATAAGTTTGTTATACTGAATTCATGATAAATTATTATATACACTCTTTGTATACCCATTAATAAACATGCTTACTATAAAAGTATTGATGCATGTGTGTAGCGTATAAGTTATGTTTCCCATTAAAGCGTAAAACTGGTTTTAATCAGGTGTGGGTATAGGAGGGCGTCAGCGATCTTTTGAATCTTTGTTTTGGGCCAACTTACGCTAGTAGGGAGTTCATCACCAATAGGTTTTAGCTCTGATCATGTAAATGTAAATGTAGAGTTTTTGTTTATGTATTTGTAAATGGGACTCGAGGTATAATATTGACATTATAAGCACTTCCTTATGGTGGTAGTTTTTATTTATATCTTTGAATATATGATATTTTGATTAGGTTATAAGATTTGAGATCCCCTGTGTTGAAGAAGCAAGTAAGAGTCCCCGATACGGTTAAACTTTGTAGTCTAAGCGCAGAGTGCTGGGTGTGGGGCGTGATAAACTAAGGAGTGATCTTAGAAGATGATGGACTAGCTACTAATATGTGAAAAAGGAAGGTGGGGCGTAGAAAACCCTTTATGAATCCATTTCCGATACGTGATTTAAGGAAAGACCTTCAGAGTATAGTTTCTATTTTATTACTTTCGGTCCTTTTCCGCTAAACACCTAAACCACAGAAGGAATGAAGCGATCCACTTGCCTCCTGTGATGAAGGGTACAAAATCAATGTGGGGAGGGTGTCGAGGAATTCTATCTGAGTTACTCCGAAGCAAATGCAGGGCTGATTCCACCTTCTTCTAATCACCGGCCTTTACCTTCTTAGGGAATAGATGAAGAATGGGGAAAGAAGAAACATACGGGCATCCCTTTGACCTTAATGGGTGAAGGTTACAAAAGCGGAGAAGGAAAGAAAATAGAAAATAAGCCAGAAGAAAGGGAGATGAAAGATCTGATGACGTCTGAGTGGGAAAGTCCACCTAGCGTAAGAATTTCGGGAAGCCTAGCCCTGGCGTCTAGACGTATCTCGGACACAGAGAAATCCATCGGGAGGCAGGCTGAAAGTTAGACACCGGGAGTAATGACTCATAGCTGATGGAAATATTTAGAATCCTACGAAAGCAGGAGATGCAAGAGAGGGATGTCGGCTACAAATCCGAAACTATTTCGAGGATGATATATATGGATGTAGAGGCTTAGAAAGAAGGGATCGGAATGCGGAGGAGGCATTCAAACAAAGAGATGAAGAAATTAGAAAAAATGGAGTTATAATGGAGAAATATTAAAGGGATAGAAGTGGCTCTGGAGTGAAACTCAAAGAAAACATAAAATCTTGAAGATCTGAATGTGCCTTGAAGGCATACTTTGGAGATCAAGGGACGAGAATTAGTTGAATAGTCGGCTTTGTGCAAAAGTTTTACCCTGACTTATAGACAAGTCAACAATGGGACACTCCTGGAATCATTAGCTAAAGAGCGAGAGCGATAGAAACGTGCGAAGATTTTAGATTAATTTGAGACGATCTCGAGCAGCCAACACCCTAATCGAGAGATTTGAGGATAATTATTATACACTAGTCCCTTAGGGTGTAACAAACCCCTGTGCTTACTCTAGGTACTAGGAGGAAGAAAGATGCTTTTTGAACAGCAAAGCACTAGTTCAAAATAAAACTAGTCTTGACGGGAAAAAAAGAACTAACCATTAGAGGAAGTTGAAGAATATTTAAGAATGAAGTAGCGAGGAGGGGGAAAAAGAGCTTGAAGAGAGCAATAGACCACCTTTCTTCCATCCCTTTTCCTCTCACATTACCTAATATCCTATCATGAAACATGATATTAAAATAAAAAATTCTTCTCTGAGCTTGGTGGTTCACTCTTATTTTGCATTTTCTTGTTTGATTTGTTTAAATTTTCTTTCCTTTGAGTTTAAGAATTTGAAATTTTTGACTTGTAGTAAATAACAGTTGAATAAACATGAGAAACCAAATTTCACGGTTAGAATTGCTAAGTAAGTTGTGAATTGTTTGTGATTGGGTGTTGATGGAATTGAGTTATTCTTATCTTACATTTCTGTATTTGAATTGTTGTGATCTAAATGAACATTCTAACTATAGCACCCACCAGGTCAAGCCCAGTTAGCGGATCCGAACCGGGTTAAGTGCTTTCGTTTAATTCTTTTAATTACTTTTCATTTAGTTTGTTTTTTTTTTTTTGTAAAAGTGTCACGACCAGAAGGAAACTAGGATCTTAGAGCAGTTCTCAGTGTTTCTTTATCTTATCATATTTATTTATGTCATTTTGTTTTGGGGTTTCAATTACAGAAGCATTTCAAATGATAGAGCTTTAAATATTACTCTTATACAATTAAGTTACAAAATGGAGTATCATGCCTTTACAAAAATATATAAAACAATAGTTCGAGTTTAACTCTTTTGTTCTGAACATCATGTTCAAAAGAAATGATATGCATACTTGATGGGGTATACTTATACGCCGCAACTCTCTATGACTCCTATGCTTCTTAGTCTGCCTTGCTCTGTTTACAAAACCTGCCCATAGATAAAAACTACACGTTAAGCATTTTCATGCTTGAGTAGGTTCTATACATTATATTAATTTTCAATTTAACATGACATGCATTTATCATAAAACCATGCCTTTTATATCAAACTATACTCATGCTTATTCACTTTCACATGCTTTCCTTTACAAATGTGAGTAATATCAAAAATATACATTTTCACATGCTTTCAATTTATAAATCAAATCATGAGATTCAAACATATACTCGCAAGGATGTATTTAGTTTACAAATCCCATTTACACTCATCAAAGTTTGTTATTTCACTTTGTCTATACAATTCACATTCATGATGGATTCCATTCGATGAATCCCGTCCTTTTTGTCATTCGGTAATGTGCTTACACATTTAATAATTTCGGTCTCCCACGTCATGACGAATCAGATTGGTATCAGCCAAGTGATATTAAAATGTCATACGCCATCATGGATGTCGATTAGGTATCCACTTCAATGGGTTGTTTTAACAATGCCATACTGCCGTCATGATGGATCTTTGATTAGTGCATCAAGTATTGGCACCGTTTGTATATCGATTAAATTCAAGATGTCCAAGGTAACCACTTGTTTACATTTCGATTAATCACTAACATCATTAATGCGTCAAACATTTCAATATCATTTTCTAATCCATATGCACTTTTGAAATATCATTCAAGAGAAATACACTCATCCCATATAATCATTTGATTGTTGGTAAACTACGAAACACTTAAATAAGGATAGAGGTGTGATGAAGCAACCAAAATTTGTCGGATCATTTCCTTCTCTCAGATCTGGGGTCTGAGTTGGGTGATCTCACCCGTCCCTAGTCAATAACAATCACGCCACTCTTAGTGGATAAGCAATTATTATACATTTTTAGTGAATGACGATTAATCTTTGTTAACGGTCTTGGGTTAAGACACTAAGTACGCCCCGACGAACTAAATCCCAATGACGAAACTTATGACAATGAGTCTTGATAAGTTTTCATTAGTTTTATCCTTATTTGAACCCCATTAATCCTTTATTGAGTTCTTAAACTAAGTGTCCCAGTGTAGGGTGTTGAAGCAAAAATCGAGTTTGTTCAGCGTGACGGTAGCTACAGTGGCATGGCTGCACTTTGTACTCTGACGTGAAACCTCGGCCTCGCTTGTGATGGGGCATCCCATCTGCGTAGGTCTACAACGCGCGTAGGTTCCACTGTTTGTGTGCTAGAATTGCGTCTTTAGATTTTTCTTGCTACTGCGTTTTCTCGAAAATCACCCAAAATCCTAAAACAAATCATAGAATCACTCGATAACATCTAAGCCAACCATAGACCAAAACCCATGAATAGTTTAAGTTTCTAACCGAACATCATTTGGAAAATCACGGGTTTGGTTCTTTAATCCCTTTGAATCACTACGCCTTGAATGCTTGATCACTTAGAAGCCATAAGTAGGGATGATCTCCACGAAAATCACTTCTTCTTGCAAAACACTAGCTTTCTCCTCTCACTCTCCCTTCCTGCAGTTTTGGCACAATGTTCCTTTCCAAGAGACCAAATGTGGTCTTAGAACCTCACCATTCATTATAAGGCCGTGTTTGGCTTATCCTAAATAAATCCATTTCATTTTCTAAGCAAAAACATAAGTGCTTGTTGCATTCACTTATCATTATTTCATAATATTAGCATTTAAGCTTATCATTTTGACCCTTAGGTCCTTATTTCTAAATTCAATTTTTTTCCGCAGGTTTATTACAGTTCAATCAATTTCTGTTTAGCATATAATATTTAATCATATGCTCGCATATTCACCTCATTTCCTGATTTATCGGTTTTCGGAAAAAACCAAGTTGTCCAATTCATACAGGAATATATAATAAAATTATTATCAAAATTCTAAGGTATTTTTAGAAGCCGTTACTAATTGTTAAATATACATCAAAACCAAGCAAACAATTTGATAGATTCAATGTCACGATAGAGATGAGATGAGTGAAAAGGGAAAGTTGTAAGGATATTAATTAATGGTTGAACTAAATAAGGAGGTTTTAATAAAATTGATGGAACATATAGACCTATAATTATATTTTTTTGTAGCAGTTTGGTGCAAATCGTGCTTTACTATGATCAGTAATAATAAATTGTGCCAAGATTAGGGACATATTCTGGGATCTATCACAGTAATCTCTCCAATGTCCTAAAACTTGTTGGATTATTAGTCAAGGCGAAATGCTAGGCAATACCACCAATAGGAAATGATATAGGCCATCATTAGAAGTTTGAGCCTTTCAAAGCCTACCCTTATGATAGGCATAAGCATACCTAGTTTCTTATTTGAGCACATAGCAATCATCATCAAGCAGAAAAATGAGAAGCTGATTACTTTAAACATAATCCTACAATTAAAGGCATATTTTCCAGATTACAAGACAAAATACATCAATGACAAAAGGACAAGTTTAGGGAATACTATTTTAAGTTTTCTTTGAGAAGGATAAAAAGGTTGAGAAAGAAAAATTAATTGAGATGAGAAGAGATGAAAATTAAGAAGAAGATGTTAAAGAAAAACAACGAGAAAGAATAGAGTTTGGTCTGTAGCCTTCCTCTGCTGAACAATTAAGTTCTTAGGGGTGTTGACACCTAGTACCCTAATGCCAACTAGTATGGAGTTACTAACCCAAAGTTCAATAAGGGTGGTAGAAAGCTTAAAGACAAAACATTGCACCATTCCCATAAACCTTGAAGAGATAGAAAAGTTAAGAAAGCTTCAAAGATAAGGAAAGAGAAGTTATAGTGCGAGTGTAGTGATGAAAAAAAAAAAGGATACCACAGCTAGATATGTACAGAAAGATGCACAAAACTTTGTGAATGTCTTAGAAATTTGATCTATAAGAGAAATAAAGGATCATAACGAAGAAAAGAGTGTTAAGTTGTCTATTAAAATTAAGGTAAATTGAGCACAAATTGTCCGAATTATCTACTTGATTACCAGGCCACATTAAGGCTAAAGGCCTATTTAATCCTTAAGGTAATGATATGCTTACACTAGTGGAGATTAATATGACAAACAAGCATATGGGGCTTTCGAATGAAAAGCATCTGCAGAGTATCTGAAGATTAACTAATGCGCAAGTAAAAGAGGAAGACCAACACACACTCCATGAATCAAGGTTTGAATGATTAATTGTTTACACTATATGAATTATTTGTCTGGTCAGTGAACTTATTAGAAAATCCTATTGATTCTAGATGGAAACACTTTTAGAAATAGACCTACAGTGACTTATTTTCTTGGTGTGGAATCGATAGAAAAATGTAATTAAAATAAAAGCTAAATTGTTTGAGGACAAACAAAATTTTCTCTTTGGCAGGGACAAAAAAAAAACTCATTTAGAGAGATTTGATGAGTCCTAAACTCATCTGTACAATCAATTTTTATGGCATATTTTTAGTTGTTTCAGATCTATTTTAATGCCAAATTATGATATATTCACCAACATTGTGTTTTGCAGGTTTTAATTGAAAAAGGATATAATTCCAGAAGAAAAGAAGAAAAAAAGTGGCAAATGCAGCATTCTCTGTCGCGACATAGTATTTGTGTGTCGTGATAGAATTTCAAGTAGACCAAAAGAACTATGTCGCGACCGTGGATGTATGTCCTTGACAAAGTCAGTGAACTCAGAAATAGAATCTCTATCGCGACAAAGAGTTTTCTATCATGACATTGCCAAGAAGAGTGTAAAGAAGATTGTCGACACTCTTAGCTTTGTTCAGACAATGATCAAGGCAAATGTGAGGAACTTTTATCGCGACAATCCCCAACTCTATCGCTGACGCAAGAAATTATGAAGATTAGCATCTGAACTGTCACGACGAAAAACGGCTCGTAGCGTAAAAATAGCAAGGATATAACTTCGGTCAGCCATAATATCAAGTGTTGTTTTGTAATAATGTTTTCAACATAGGACCCGACCAGAAGCGTATTTTATCAGCGTATTAGCGACAAAGAAAATTGTCGCGACATAACGTGAGTTCGCAAAAACTGACATAAGATTAGAGGTGAACTCTGTATTGTGAGGAATTCTGTCTTCGCGACAAAAGTTGAAGAAACCAATACAAGAGAATGGCGACAAGGAAATTCATGTTGCACCATAATGAATAAGTGAAGAAGAATCTATATGCATTGTGAGTTTCAGTTGCGGCCATAAGCGCTAGTGGTGGATTATGTCAGTGATGAGAGAAAATTTGGTCTGAACATAATTGAAGAAATGGGATTAGCGAGTCAATGTTTGTCGCAACAAAGATTTCTATGTCCCGACAAACGGCTGCGGCTGATAAGGACCGGAAGAAAAAAAGATGCAGCCGGGACCGAAGAAAAAAGCGTATCGTGCAAAGTTGTTAAAGACGAAAAGAAATCTTGTCGCGACATAGAAAACTCTGTCGCGACAAAGTAGACAAACTAAAGAGAAAAATGCTTTGTCATGATAAAAAAAATTATGTCGCGACAGTTTCCATAGGCAGAAGTGTATAAAGAGCTAGGTGCAACAAATTTTGTGTCGTGACATAAGACATTCCTGTCGCGATAAGAACAAGACTGCTGCATCAAAACTCTGTCACGACATTATCAAAGTCTGTGGTGACAGAATCCAAGAAAAAGCTAAGAACGATCTTGACAGTACCTGTACTCGTGAAGAAGCCAACGACAAGACCAGGGCACAGCCGATAGAAACTGTCTATGTCGTGACGGGAGAGAAACCCGATTTAGATAAGATTTCAGGGATCACAACAAATTTTTGAAGTGCGGCCCGATATTGGAAAGTCTATAAATAGACACATCTAGGAGCCTTGTCATGGCAAGCGATTCTAGGACTATTGGATAGTTGAAGACTATACTATGATATTTTTCTCTTTTTATTTCTTTTATTTCTAACTTTTGGTAAGATTTAGTTTGAGCGTGGTTTTAGTTAGTTTTCACGATTTCGGGTGAGTAATGAGCGATGTGCGGCTTATTTGATTCTTATGAAGTATCTCTCTTTATTGTTTAATAAATGATTTAGAAAGAACTATGAAAGTCCATTTATTTTTAGTTAGTTTACACTTTGATGAATTATCCACGATCGATTAGTCATTGATATAGTTAAAACCAATTTGAAAAGCTTGAGCTCCCCCTACAGAGATGGGTCGGTATTGATTGTTATTTTTTACGCACCTACAAGTGGAAAGAAACGGCGTGTTATAATTCTTTCAATTGTTGATTAATCTGTATTTTGAACTTAATTGTTCCAAGTACTGGCGTCACCAAATACAGTAAAGTATTGTATCTTGCTCTGATTTCCAGGAGGCCCTCTGCGTGACACAAAGATGGAGAATCACGAGAGGTATATGGCAGATTGTCTTTAATAAGGTATGGCTGAACTATGCTAGGAACTAATGAACTACGAGAGTTTACCAAATAATCACTAACTTGCGTGGTTTAAGGATAGTTTTGATGAAGCTATCGAGTTTAATCGCTGAAGGTTTCTCTATTCATTGAAAGATTCTTATCCGATGTTAGCATAGATCTAATCAAGGTGATGAATAGTTTCACTTTCGGCATTAAATGACGTGCCACGACCAAGTTGGAGAAGGCTTATAAATATCCACGGCTACATGAGGCGAAATTGCTTTAGTCTAAATTTGGTTGGCAAATCTTGAAGGGAAAATACCCACGTCTTAGAAAGGGATTATATATTACAAATTAACTAATTAGACCCATGATTTGAAAGAAACATGGATGTCTAACTGGTGAAATGTATGGTTAAGAGCAATCGAAACCATACCGCAGTACATATTTAAACAAATTCGACTTTCGACTTATGGCTTAGTTATGATTCAAAATGGTGTAAGAAATTGACAATTATTCATTTGGTCTATTTCCAGTGTTGCCTCGCTCGATGAACTCTCAATTAAGAACTCTTATTAATATTTTATTATACTATTGATTACTTTAGTATTATTTTATTAAGTTCTCTAGTAATACTTAATATTGGAGTTAGAGGCAATAACGATCTTGTTAGTTAGGGTAGTTGGTTTTATGATTCCTCGCATGCAAATCACCAGTAGAACGATATCTGTGGACTGTAATAAAATCCACTTTTGTGCTTGTACGATATGTGCACTTGCAGTGATTTAGACCCGATCAAAAATTTTAATGAATCAGTTTACGAGAAAACAAACCACGTGTTTTCATCAAAATCGGGCAACAAGTTTTTTGATTACCTTAGCCGAGGAGACTTTATTTAGTCTTCGACAGCAGTGCTAGTACTTGGAAAATTTGGTCTATCGAGAAAAAAAAGGTTAACACATATCGAGTTGACCTACGAGAAGGTAGAGTGTGGTTATGAGTTGGGGAGGAGTCGAAGTCGAGTCTTGAGATGCAGTTTCTTAGGATTGGAAGGGGTACTCACAAAAGGGGTTCATGGAGGACTTCTCAAGACTAGCTACGCCTGTGTGGCCGGAATAAGGTCAACGTTTGAGGTGAATAACTTGTGTGAGAGGGCATTACGAAGATTGAAATGAGGCTTGCCATTTTATCCTTGTAGCATGAGTATCATAGTCGTTTTGATGTTTAGGGTATTTTGTAGAGTAATTTGAACTTTAGCAATTCTTATTTTGCTAAGTGAAAATTTGAAACCGAAATTTGTGTCTGAGATAAAGGGTAAAAAGTGGAATTTGTCAAAATAGGATATAAAGTCATAAGATAATATGATTATGTATAAGAAAGTGTAAATAATATAGGAAGATTGTGAATTGCAAATAAGAGGAATTTGAAAGGACCAAGAAGTGTTCAAAAAGAAAATTCAAAATCAAAGGGATAAGACCAAGTTGATCTCTACGTTTTTGGGAGAGAGAAAAAATGTGAAGAAGAATAGGAGAAGAGAAGCAGGAAGAAAAGAAGAAAAGGAAAGGTGGAAACCTATTTGTTATGGAATGCTATGGTTTAGGAAGATATGGTTTGTATGGATATTAGTTGGTTCCATTTTCTAGGGTTTAATTGGAAATTCATCCTAACCCTAAATTTATTGAGTTGGGTTGGTAAAACCCTAGTTTGTATAAGATGAGTGTGGAATCCTTCATAGTATATGGATTCTTGGGACATGATGTATGGATACATGTTTGAGGTGGTGGAAGTTAACCTAACTTGTATTGAGTTAGATTAAAACCTAATTTAATCTCTATGTTTGGTTTTGGTTTGGTTAGAACCCACTTATGAGATGTTTTGGAAAGTATATGAGTTTTTTTTTTTGGAAGGTTTTCTGAAAGAGTGAAATCATCAAAATCGACAGACGAATTTCGGGGTCCTATGTGACATAGATATCCCCAGCGACCAAAAAGTAGGCCCATGCCAAGGTGTGGCATCTCCATCTTGGCGATATGGTGAGAGGAGGATTGCTTGACCTTGGAGTGCAGTAGCGGCAACCCTTTATTGGCATGGAAAATTTTGTGTTTTTGTTTCGTTTTACTTCTTCGTTATTAAAATGTATCTCTGGAGCTAATAGAACCTATAAGTGAATGAAAGGGTCCATACATGTTTGTAAGGTAAAGGAAAGAAAAATTAGGCGAGTACCTACTTCACCTTGGGGAAGCGAGTTTGTCGTTGGCAAACTTAATGTCTTGCCCATGTGATAATATCATAAGTTCCAAAACACCTATAATTGTAATTTGCCTAAGACCAGGATCTTGAATGACAGCACCTCTGTTACATGGCGAGCCCACGTATAGTATGATACTCTCGATTAGTGTGACACTCATTGTCTTGGCACATTTAGTACTCGGTACTCTACGATTAGTGCGACGGCACTCTGTCGATCTTCGGCACTCCTGGCACCCGTGCTCGGCACTCAGTCTTGTATCTCGTACCTTCGGGTAGTTGTGTGTTGTGTCAGGCTCATTTCTTATCAGTGCAGGTAGTGAACATTTATATGATAAATTACGAATAACTAATAAGAGTAAAGTAGTATACATCGTTTTGCTCTGAATGTACCTATGGGCACCTCTATACAAGTATAAGATTTATAGTACCTCGGTGCCTCCTATACAGTATAAGCTCATAGCTCCTGGAGATTTGAATAGTATAAGTCTTCTGTAATGGCCTGCAAGGTTTGTTATGTGGATTCATGAAAAATCCCGATATCTATTCTTTGTATATACGTTATTATTATGTCTTACTATAGAAATGTTGATGCATGTATACCATATAAGTCATATATCTCTCCCACTGTACGTTAAGCTTAGGACGGGTTTTAATCAGGTGAGTGAAGGAGGATGTTCGTGATCTTCCATATTCTTTGAGCAGCTTACACTAGTAGAGTTCATCGCCCAGCAGGTTTAAGCTACGATTATGTAAATGTAAATGTAAAGTTTTTATATATGTATATGTAAATTGGACTGGGGCTGTATGTATTAATACTTTGTATTTCACAGTGATAGTTTTATTTTGTATCTTTGTATCCCCAGGTATTTTATTCGGTTATAAGACTTAGGCCTGATATGAAAAAAGCGATAAAGAGTTCTAGTATAGTTTTTGTCGCAGCGGGGACGGGGGTGTGTAGTTGGTATGTAGCCTAGGTTTATTTACGGAAGAGTCTTAATTAGGATGCTAGTAATGTGTTGGCACTAATCAGGATGTCTCATGTTTGTGTATTGTCTCATGGATCCACCTCGAAGTGTTTGATGAAAAAAGTGAAAGCAACAATCCTTTAGATTAATGCAGCACGAATTAAAGTCTAATTCACTTGAAAAATGAATATGCTTCAGGCGAGCGGAGTGGTAAAAATCTCTCGAGGATATGGCAAGGGTCTTAAAATCAACTCCTTGATTTCGAGCTCTAGTGATTTAGTAAGAAAGCATGGAGTGGAAGGATTCCATGGTACAAGTATGGAAGAATTCCCGAGTTTTGGATTGAAAAGCGGAAAGGGGCTCTAGATGAGTGAGATGACATGTGGACGAGACCATGTAACGAGTTTGTCTCTGAGGTCACGGCTGCTGTTGGTGGAAGTTGGTTTGAAATCCACGCTTCGGATCCAGTTACATGGGACTGCCACCGTCCACGAGTTTAATCTGAGTATGTCATGATGATCTAAGGAGTCAAAATGGAAGCAATTCTTGACTCTAAGACAAGGAAAAGTGACAGTGGCTGAATATGAGAAAGAATTCAATCGTCTTAGTAAATATGCACCAGAACCCGTTCTTACGGAAAAATTTGGATGTAGACATTTTGAGGAGGGCTTACATAAGTCCATCAAAAGGTACCTCAAGACTATTACTTCGCTACAAGTTGTCAATTTTTATCAGCTGGTACAAGCGGCAATAAAAATTGAGAAGTCTGGAAATGAAGAGTCGAAAAATAAAAGAAAAGTTCTAAGAAGGGGTTTCTCTTTAGAGGAAAAAACCTAGAGAGTCACAGGGTTGATTATTGATCTGGGATTCAGCCTCTCTGGGAGTAGAATAAGACCTCTACCATGACACAAAGTTCGGTCAGTCACCTCCCGAACTTCGAGAGAGAGAAAAAAAGAAGGAGCCTGCATGCGCATTGCCATAGAAATCATTATGGTTTGTAAGCGAGTAAGCCAAGGTGTTTAAGTGCGGGAACACAAAATCATGTGAAATATGGCCCATCATGAGGATATGGAAGTTCTATAAATCCTCAAGGAAGTGGTAGAGAAGGTCAAATGTACCTCCTGGAGACTCAGTAGGGTAGAGGACGAAGTGGTTCCTGAGGAAAGTGAGTATGAGAGGCGATGGATAAATCACAGCCACGGCCTTTGGCAGGAAGCTTATGCTATGAGAGCTGTGGTCGGACATCTGGGGGTTATTCTTGGTACTTTCACTCTCTTTGATATTGGCAGCATGCTTTAATTGATTCGAGCTCTACGCATTCATATATATGCATGGAACGAATGGATGAAATTGCATGGTATTATTAGCTTATGGCCCTGTTACAAGTCCTCTAGGGCATAGTGTTAAGTCAATAGTGTATAAATTATCCCTATTGTGGTACATGATAGGAATTCTACATTGATCTAATTGCTTTGCCTTATCATGAGTTTGATTTGATATTAGGAATGGGTTGGTTTCGACATCGAGGACATGATTGATTATAGAAAGAAAATGATCTACTTAAGTATTCAGGCCGTCAAAATGCTGTCTAGAGTATCGAGATCTACTAATCATGTCAAGAAAGTTATTCAGCTAGGCTTGAGCCTTTTTTAGAAAGGTTATGAAGCCTTTTTGCTTTGATTCTTGACTCTAAAAAGAGCAAGTGGTGCAATATTCATGTGAACAGGAGTTCACGATGTGTTTTCCCAGGAATTACGGAGTACCACGAAGATAAGTGGATCTCTCTATTAAAGTTATGCAGAGCGACTCATTTCTAGGGCACCCTACCGTATGGCTCAACTAAGGCCCGAAAGGTTAAACTCAACCATGAGCTATTGGATAAGGGTTTCATCCCAGATCTAGTGTCTCGCTTAGGGTGTGCCGATTTTATTTGTTAAAAGAAAGATGGCACTCTTGAATGTGCATTGACCTCTGGAAGAAGAAATAAACAAAACAATGATTAGAATAAGTATTTGGTACTTAATAATACGAGAAGTTTATTTGATCGTTGAGGGTAAGTGTCTTTCGAAGAATGGGCTTGCGCAGTCGGGATATCGTTCTGTGGTAAAGTTGATGTCACAGAAAATAACTCAGAACCAGATTATGCCATTATGAGTTTTTAATATTCCATTTGGGTTGACCAATGCTCTGATTTGCATTTATGGACTTGATGTCAGGTTTTCACCTATTTGGATCAATTGTTGTGTTATTTATTGATGACATCTACAACAGGTATATCTAAAGGTAGGAACATGAACTTACCATTTGAGGATAATTTTCTGAGAATTCAGAGAGATCGGTTAATTTGGAAAGTTAAGTAAATGTGATTTTTAGCTTAAGGAAGTGTCATTCCTAGGTCATATTGTATATGTTGAGCATATTAAGTGGACCAGGTGAAGTGAAGCATTCATGGTGGAAACCTCCTGAAATGTAGCAGGGTGAGGGTTTCATGTGGGCCCAGTAGGTTATTATCGAAGATTTGTACAGGATTTTCGAGTTATAGCATCCTCACTTACAAGATTACTCAGGAAATGAGTAAAGTTTATTGGGATTATAAGTGTGATCGGATGAATCATGCATACATTCTGATGGGAATTTACGTGTTTTCATAGCTGACTTGCATGATTTCACATTCATATTCCATAGAGGATGTTAACAATCCCTGCATTATAATGTTTCATAGAACGTATGCGATATTGAGATAAAGGAAGCTAACAATGAGAGAAAGGACTAAAGCGAGAGAATGGAAGCGAAAGAGGTCACGACACATGAGTGCCGGTATGTAGCGACGAAGGGAGTTTATCTGAAGCAAACACAGATACTGAGTTTGGTTGCCTCGAAGGCCCTGTGAAAGCTCCTTACGACTGCGGTGTAAGCAGAGTCTACATTCAAGCGAGAGCTCTAAAGTTACGTTTACGACGTGATGGGCCCAGATTTCGAGTGCTATAAAAGGAAGATTTTAATGAAAGGGGATGGAGATGGACGGAAGAAAAGGAGGCGGATAGAGAGGTGTTGAAGAAGTTCAGGGAGATCGTGAAGAACTGACTTCTTTGTATTTATTTCTCTAGTGGTGTGATCTTTGAAATCTTTTCAGTTGTATTAGAAAATCACTATGAACTAACTTTTCTCTCACAGGTTTGGCAACCTAACCGCACCATTATAGTTAATACTTTAATAGTGTTTTATTTAATATCGTATGAATTTCTATGGTTGTTTATTTCTGAATTTAATCACGTGTCATTCTTTGGCCAATTGTAGCATGCTAATGCTAGGAGTCTGATATCGAGAGATGATGACTCGTAGGGACATTGGTAAAGCAACACATGGTCAATCAAGGAATAGAGATATCCCGCGTTCTAGGTGCAGCACTAGGGTTTGCACATTCACGCCTCTCGGAGTCGAGGGGTCGAAGTAGAGATGCAATACACCCCATTAGCGAGATAGGCAGTTATATCTCGAGAGAGAATATCTTGTAGACACGATTAACCCGCTAACAGAAATCATATGCTATATTAAATAAATGCACTATCTAGGTTAAAATCCATCAGGTGTGGTAGGTGAAGGGAAAACCCTAGGTTTTCTCATCATTACCTTTAACCGAAACTTTAATATTAGGTTCTAATATCAGGCTTTCTTTAATTTAGATAATATATTAATTATTCGCTACAAGACTGGATCCAAATATTCTCTAGGTCACTAAATCAGTACTTAGCACGCTTCTCTTCGTGGGAACGACACTTGAATCGCCACTACACTGCATGAACTCTACGAGTATACTTGCGCGCACGGGTCTGCATTTTTACCAACTTTTACATGCTCACTTTCAGCCCGTCATGTTTTTGCCGCCGTTGCCGGGGAGAAGTTTAGTGTTGATATTGACAACCGTGCCATAGATTTTACTTTGGATTAATCTTATTTTATTTAGTTATTTTTACTTAGTAATTATTTTTTTATTTTATTATCCTTAAGTCTTAGGTATTGTGCCTTATTTCATACGTATTTGTGACTTGGTCTCGACTTCATACTTAATGATTTCAGGAAGCATTTGGTGTTCATCTGAAAACGAGAGATCTGAAATTACTTCCGTTCGATCCACGAACTAGAATAGACGTATTATCGATTCACACGAAAGCTTCTGACCCAATTTAAATCTTCATCATCGAAGAGATGAAGAGACGGTTCCAAATGAATGAACACAGTGGATCTCAATAAGACAAAATAGTAGAGATAAAATTTTCAGTCATTTGTCTGTTTATGATAATCCGCATATGCTACTTTAGGAGTTGTGCCCACCTCAGTTGTTCGTTTGACTATCTGAAGAACCACTGCATTCAAGCGAACAACACTAAAATGAAAGGGTAACTACACAAATGCTCCGCAATATCTGAGTTCATGGGTTGCCTAGTGAGAATCGAATGCACATAAGTAGTTTGTGAAGTCATGACAGTCCAAGTATATTGGGGGTAGCAGGAAGAAGCTCTCAAATTCGTTCCCCCTTGTCATAGCGGTAGAAGCGAAGCATTAGTTATTGTTGACCACCATGTTCCATTACCTCATGTGGATGACAGTGAAATTTCCACAACCAAAATTTCCCACAGTAAAGATCGCTTACGACTAGTCACGAGAAATTAACACATTAGGACAATGATCAGGAGGGAGGGCTTGGGGGCCTAGAAGAGTTTCATGAGTTATTGAGGAGATGCCCCGCCTGCCGTTGACTGGGTGGATCAGATTTCAAGTTTTATAACGGTTTAGCGATTCATTGGGATAATGGTGATGCCTCGAGAAGAGGTGCCACTGATGAACTACGGACCATGTATGAGATATTGGAGGGATATAACCACTAATTCTAATCAGTGGCACCGAGATAGATATTGCAAAAGCCCTTAGCGAAGCGGTGCAGTTCCTCAGTGAATTTGTGTCTGTTGCACGATGCTTCATGACTCACGACTATAGAAGGCGGCCCGAATCGATGGATGTGATTGAGACTCATCCTTAGGAGATTTGTGAGAGTCTTGTGGAAGGTAACATAGTAATTATGGATTGTCGGTCGGGGACCAGGATGACAATAGAGAAAACACAGTATGTGAATCAGTAGAATAAAAAACAGCAGGGATAGTATGGAGGTAACACATATCAAAGCAGTACCGGAATGTGATACGAATCGGACGGGGTTAGAAGTAACGAGAATAATAAGAGCAATCAGAAGCCCATGAAAACGAGGAACAAGCTAGAAGACAGTATGGCTACCACTTCAAGTGAGCAAACCGCTGAGAAAAGAGAAAGTGGATTTGGAAAAAAGCCTTAGCTCATCTGATGACTTCCATAGCACATTTATAAATGGGGCAGAGGCTACATTCCAAGCCAAACCTGCTTATTACAAAATAATCCTACCCGACTCTGGGAATCCAGGGCTGACTCGAAACACAGGGGTGCAAATAGCCTAAATGTACTTTGTTATTTGAGGCGACATAGAGCATTGCAATAACTCAGAGGTAGAACAGAGATGAAGGTAGTGAACATGTAAGGCTGTCACATTGAGAAGTGGTAAGTGTAACATCAGGTGACAACCGGCTGAACAAGCTAGAAATTAAAGAAAGATCATATCTGAGGGTGACCCAGAAAGATAAACAATCATTGACAATAAGTAAGAAGAAGATCGGCTTGAGCCATAAGCCTGGATGGACCCCGCATACGATTCCATATCCTCGGCATTTGAAAGATGGATTAAGAAGCGAGTTCACAAAAGTTTTTGATATCTTGGCTTCATATTAATATATACCCTTTGGATGCCTTGGAGAACATGAAGTTAAGTTCATGAAAAAAATCTTGTGAAGTAAGAAGAAGTTGCAAGAATATGGGACCATAGCATTAATTGAGAATATAGCACGATCACGCAAAAGCCCCCCCAAAAAAAAAACTTTACAGATCGGGAAGCTTTGCGTTACTATTCTCTATATGGAAACCGGGTGTGGGAAAAGCCCTTTATGACTTGGGAGGCAAGCATCGACCTTGATGCAGCTCTACGTGTTAAAAAAATTGGGATTGAGAGAAACCAAATCGTGATGGATTTACCGCCCAGTGGCGAGGTCATGACATCTCGGGGTATACTTGAGAAAATGTCCTCGTAAAAGTGGGTAAGTCATCTTTTGATGAACCGTCATCTTGGACATAGAAAGATGACCACAGGTTCCCATCATACTTTGGTAGACCGCTTCTTATGCAGAAGAAACGAATCAATGTAAAAGAAAGTGAGCTTAAATTGAGAGTCCGGGAGATGAAGTCACTTTCCATGTATTCCGACCATGACACCGGGTGTGATCCAATGAAGATATCGAATCTCTTACAAGGAGATGCTTGAAGCATTTCGTAAACTTCATGGCCAACTGTTGCACGAGAAAAGACACAGAAGAGAGTCGGCGTGGAAGCCAATGTATTTCATCCACCTTGGCGGTGTTTGAGCACTATGGAGATGTATTAGCATTCTGATCATCCTTCTATTTCCAACTTTGATTTAGGAATGTTGTGACCTACTTGACGTTAACAAGCTTCTTGGGAGAAGCTGACCAGTATTGTAGAGATCCCAACCTCCCTTCGACCTTACATTATTTTGATCTTTTTATTAAGCTTTTCGATGTAATTTCGTTTAGGACTAACTACTTTGGTTTGTTTTTAATGTGTTTTTACGAGTTTTTTGGATACGAGATCTGAAGCAAATCAAGGGATCTCCTGTCATTTGGGTGAGAGGTCAAAGTGTCATATACTACAAAAACAAAAAAACCCTTGTCCATACTTTACAGTGCATATGACATAGAACTCTACTGCCTTCATGTAATTTGAAATTTTTGTGGTATATCTTTACGGTGCAGTGGCGTTGCCTCGCCCTTTGCGTAGCCTTGCCCACTTTAGTGCATGAGGCCAGCGAAAGGTATCTACGCCGAATTCATGAACCTCTTCACTGCATTGTGACGCCATGGCATTGAAGGCGAATATTTTAGACTATAAATACGTGGCTTGATCATTTTCCTCCACACACCATTTCTTTTGCCCTTTATACTTCTCTAGTTTCTGCTATTTTTGTAGATCTTCATGATCGACCTCATGGCTCGATAAAGTCCACTGACAGCTGACAGGGAATCGGCTCCACCTCCTGAACACGCCACTCTCTGATCCACATCGGTTAGTTTCTGGGAGCGGGTAAGCTATTCAATCTCTAGTTAGGAACCGGTTTCCAGCCAACGATGTCTTCAACTTCACCGTGTGGGGACCCCTTGGATGATATGTCGCCTCCTGTTCCCGGTGGCCCGGAATGATGAGAGTTCCACTCGATCTTCTTTCAAGGTCATTCTTAGTCTTCGTCGAAGAGGTGGGTGAGTTTAGTGCCCAAACCATCAACCGGATCTACTTTGATGGATGACGACGATGAGGAGTATAGAGGCGATTGTGCTAGCCACAGACTATGACGCCAGTGAGGCTCGCTCAGGCTAGGGTGTGTGGAAATACCCGACCATCGACTAGTGATTTCACCGAGCTTTCAAAATGTCACTCCTGCGCCCGTGGCTAGATTACAGTATAATTTTGATGTGTATTAAAATCAAGCCTCTCTACATCTAAGTCGATTACTAAGAGACAGACGATCCTCATACGCGCTGATCAGGGTTAGTTTAACATCGGGTCAGTCGTCGGCCGGGGTACATTAAGTACACCCCGAGGAGATGCTGCAGAGCCTGTCACACTCGCTCATTACCAGTGCTGCAGTGGGATGTCTCGATGTTTGACTCAGGAGGCTTGGGAAGCGTGCCCCCCCACTATCTGTACCAGGTGAAGTTTGGGAGCCGGGTAATTCAAATGGGGGAGGCAGATGGGGATCACGCTACGCTTGACCACACCTAAGTCTTAATACATGATGAGTCAAAACTATGGTTTAATCATTTTAGGTTTATTATGAAGATAATGTAGATTTGTTTGCGAAAGTGGATAATTGATTCAAATTTCTGTTTTGTAGAAAAATACAACGGAAGTTCAAATCTTAGAAAAATCGAAGAAATCAACTGGCGGCGGGAGTGCAGTCACAAGCGAAGATTTAAGTCGACGGAAGCCGATTAACCAGCCATTTCAGATCTGACATCCAATAAGTCGACTGAAAAGGAAAATAATCAAAGGAAGAGATTCATGTCCGCGACATCACTTTGATGAGCTTAAAGGTTATAAATGATGTACGTGTACCACTGCGAGGAGTAAGCGTGGGTCAATCAATAGAAACCTACTTAAGAGATTCTTACTTAAATAAGACGTAATGTATGTTGGACGTTTAATATGAAGGTTCAGTTAAGGGTGGCGACAATGCCTTATGGGTATGAAAATAGTGCTGATCTTAATAAAGCGAAGTTGCAACTGTTAATGATCAGACCGCGAAGCGAGTATTAAGTGACTACTTACTGGGTTGCGGCATTATGAAGAAGAGCTAAGCAGACGACCGAGAAGTAATATCACTGAAGGTGCTTGACGGCACAGGAAAATAGGTGGGAGGAGGATGCGTACCTGTAGCGTGAGCTGAGGTTTGCCTTGGAAAGAAAAAATGGGCTTGAGGTCGCGACATCCTGTGAAGTGAGGCATAAAGTGAAACATGAAGGCTGAGAGGGGCCACCAACCCCAGTTGCAGGCGAAGTCAAAGTCATGACATGAAGTGTCATGCGAGACGGAAAAGTGGTGTGACATAAAAATTGATGTAAGCACTCGAAGATTTGGGAAAAAGGGAAGACAATGAGTGCCATGACATGTAAGCCAAGTGCGACATAAACCTCAAGAAAATGGAACCCAAATGAGTGACCACACATGATCTCTCGCGACCAACGATCTGTACATTCTGAATGGCCAGTTTGCAACCCAAAAGGGTGCGATTGATCATAGGCAATCAAGATAAGACCATGTCGCGACATCTCAAGCTTGAAGGGTATGGCATGGACTGAGATATTGAGCTTTTCTTTGGATTTCCACTGCTGACATTTGGGGATCGGCTGGTCTGTTTTTATAGTATAAATATAGCTTTAGAATAGTAAGCGACTTAAAGTCTTCCACTTTCCACCTAGCAAAGGGGAAAAGAGAGAACTGAGTGTGTTTTAGGTGAATTTATTTTGGTTTTAATTTTCGGTTTTGAATATGAGCTAATGCGACGATGAAGTGGATTTTAGTTATGTTATTTTTGTAACTATTATACGAAAATTTATAATCTGGGCCACATTTAGGAACTCATTTCTTCAGTTTATTGCAATTATAGTGGTTGTGCGTGATCGATTGCTCCGTTTCTTAATTCGCGTCGCGATGTCAGGCTTATGGCTCTATTTCGGATTTTGTTATTGATTAAGTCTTTCCCCACAAATTTGAAATTAAATTGGTTGGTTTTACTTAATGGTGTCGTTTTAATGGATAAGTTCTGATAGTGACTACTATTTTCAGTGGGGAATGTACTTATAAATATCAGGATATTTCTGGCGTGACACAAAAGGCGAGTTCACAGGTTAGAGCATTCTTTTACAGGTATGTTCCGACTATAATTAACAATTTGTGGAGCTTTCACAGAAGGTTCATTTTGATAAATCGTTAAATACATAATTGAGTTGATTGCTGTGTTTAACAATATAAATCATATGAGAGAGTTCTGTAATCTGATAAGTTCAATCCCGTGTTGCTCCACATCTAATCTCAAGAAAGGATAGACCTGATCTGAAGGTTGACCTACCAATTGGTAGTATAGAAATGTTGAAAATCTTTAGAAAGGTACTTTGTCTGTCAGCGGGGAAATGGGTGTGAAGTATTGAGAAAGAAAACCACGAGATCTTGCAGAAAATTTGGAATCTGAGGTAGAAATTTGGTTAGATCTTATCTTGAAGAAAGCAAGGATCTCTATCTAATTGAATATGGAAAATCAGATTCAATAGGAAATCTTGGACAAAATCAGATCATACATAAAAGCAGTAAATGGATTTTAGTCTTTGGAATTAATTTGTTTGGTTATATTTCATTGATGGTTTTTCGTTTCTCAGGAGCGGAGGATTCAAATCCATTCTTTATAGACAATTTATTTTTATTCATTTTACTTTGTTTAGCTTAATTTAGTATGTTAATAGTATAGGGATTTTTGTTGTATGTTTAGATAAAATGCTGTTGTGGGTTTTGAGTCAAAGATATAGTATGATTTTAGTAGTTGAGATTGATATGATCACTATCAATCTACGTGGAATGATAGACACATTCGGATTTTCTGTATGACCTGTCTTACGATGTCATAGACTTATTATATTTTTAAATCATGAATTAAGAGGAAACTATTTTATCAAGCAAAATTATCTAAATAACAACTGTACAGAAAGTAAGACTCTTGTAATTATGTTGTTGAGGTTTAGTCTATATAGAAAAAATAAATAAGTTTTTTAGCCATGTTTGTGCCTGGTGATTGAAAGAATTAAATAGATCACTATTACATGTGAAGAAATACTAATTTGGACATTTTTAGAAAATAACAAAAAATAGCTTTATGCAGTGGCTATTTTAGCCCTGTCTTCTTTCAAGCATATTAGCTTCATTTGGTTTGACTAATCTATATACTTTAGTGTGTTTGATTTGGAAAAATTTTAAATGCATGGGAAACTGAGTTCGACCCGATTAAAGCAGACATTGGTGAAAACACTTTCGGGAGGAGCTTAGAAAAACGAAAGAGCTTGACTTCCATAAATGAGAGACATGACGAACGAGGAAGAGCCTGGAGGGACGGAAGCAAAGGCCTCCGGTTATGTAATCTGATAGGGGATTTAAGACTGTGTGGGAAGAATACTTGATCGGGCATTCACGTGGATCACCCGAATAATTTGAACTAAAGCCCTGACCTTGATTCTGATGGTTCGACAACATCAGTTTACTAGTCATCCATAGAAGACCCAAGCGAGCACACAGGAAGATTTCTGGGATGGCGATCATAATTCAAACTGAATGGGTGGGAGCCGGTGATAAAATTACATCTTCCATTTTCTTTGAGATATACTTTGACCATAGGTATGAATCATTACCATATGGTTGGTTGATACTTGGGAAGAATTGTGAAACCTACTTAGGCGGATTCCTTTTAATCCTTCGAAGAAGAGAGAGATAATAGTATTCAATAGGGAAGATGAGAACTTTATATGTAGCTTGGAAAGATTGAGTTCTTGAAGAGATGCCGATCGTAATAGAAGTTTGAAGACCCGAGGAAGGACATAGTGTATCATGCTTTAGCTGGTTTACATCTGAAAATTATTATCGATCTTCATCTGTAGGAACATTCAAAATAAAGTCTTGAAGAGAGATACAGTAGAAGACACAATGATACAATATAGAGAAGCTCCATATGAGTTTTCAGAAAATGGTGGAAAAGGGGTCAGCAGGTGCGTGGATGTGTGACCATGGAGGCCAAAGTTGGTCCACAATGCATAGGATGGACAAAGCAGAGGAAGATGCACCTTGCTCATGAGAATGGACGTGGAAGAACTTATGAGGAGAAAGTGTGATGTACCTGTGAAGAAGATTCTTATAGTCTTGAGGAGGTGAAATACATTGGCTTGATCCAGAGTTATCATTTCAAGCCCAAATCTAACACCGCACCTGCCTTATCTGATCCGGCTGACTGAGGACATGAGAATTTCTCATATGGTGGAGGGCATTACAAGGCCCGAGCATGACAGAATCCGCCCAGCAAGGGATATCCGCCGACCACAGTTTCGATGCTTGGCAAATGGGGTGAAAGCGAAATGAATGCTCGGTCGGAGGAGGACCCGACCATTTGAAAGAACAAATCTTTGCGGGTTCATGGGGGCCAAGCAGAGGCTATTAAGTTTCATGGAACAAAAACTATAAGATTTGGAAGCTTTCAAGTCTAATGCTTTCGAATGTTTTCGGAAGAGATAACAATGCCTCAACTGAAAATTTGGAAAGCAGTAGAAACGACCTGAATATCTCAAATCGAGCAAGGTGCATTCTTAGTATTTTCAGGCATTAAAAAATGTGGCAATTCAATTAGAAGTAGGAGGATTTTAGCGGCAACAAAAGAGTATAAGAAAAGAAGTGAGTGGAGAAAAAGAGAGGCGAAAAGGAAGGAGAAGAACGACCAGTTGAACGGCCAAAAAAGAAAGTAATGGCCGGGAAAAATAAGGAAGAGTACTAGCTATACACCTTCCCAGTGCCATTCCTGAGACTTGATGGGAAGAAGAGCAGGTTTTTCTAAATTCTTGGACATTTACCAGAAAATGAAATAAATATCCCATTTGCGAGAGGTGATTAGCCAGAAATGCCTCTTTATGAAAAATTTAGAGGAAATGCGACGAAAAGAAAGATATTTGTAGGAGGGTATAGTTAACTTAGGCGCTCGGTCTCGGTGCCATTATCCGACCAAAGCTCAGCAAAGATGAAGGACCTGGCGGTTTCACCATTCTGCTCCGTAGGAAATAAATTGAAAGCATGTGATTACGGAAGCGAGTATAAATTTGATGCCTTTATCGGTTGTACGAGACTTAATTTGGGGGAACTTACCCCAGGCAATTACATTGCGGATGGCGATAGATCTAGCGCCTTGAAGGCGATACTGAAGATGTACTTGTCAAAGTTGGGAGAATTCATCTTCTAGTGGTTTTGTTATCATGCGATGGAGGAAGATGCACAAGTTCCTGTTTTAAGGAGAGACTTTCTTAACAATGAAACTGCCTTGATAGACGTACAAAAAGGTGAATTGACACTCAGGGTTGGAAATGAAGCGGTGCATTTTTATGTCTAAAAGAATTACGGAACATCTAATGTAGGAAGAGCAGGTTGTATAGTTGTAGAAACAATAGTCTTCTCACCGATGATATAGATTGAATTACGATTGTATCCTTGACCTCTATCAATGAAGTGGATGAATTTTCGATGAGTCTTGATTGCCACACATTGTGAAATCTCTTTCAGATTTGTTTAACAAGGCTTGATCTAGAGAATAAATGAAAATAGTCGAGATGAAGTAGCGACGGCAATGAGCTCAGCGACGAGAAACTAGTGCGAAGGGTACGACATTGGAAAAAATTGCCCAATCATTTAAAATATGAGTTTTAGAATGGGAAAGAGAGAAAACAGGTTAATATCTCAATTTGCATTATTGAAGAATTGAAAAACGAAAGTTATTGTGATTCTGAAAATCTGAAGCGTTGCATGAGTCGATTGAGAAGTCTGAGGTATCAGGCCTCCATTTGCATGCAAAATATTCTTTGGAGGATAATGCAAAAAACTTCTAATGAGGCATCAAGGAGGCTGATGATGATGAAGAAGTTGTCGAAAAGAAGTTAAAAATGGTTAATCTGATTTTATATATGCTCTCTCGGATAGTTCTTGGGTAAACTTGATTGCATGTGGTTCCAAAGAATGGTGGATTCAACTGATAAGAAATGAAAAGAATGACTGATTCCTACAAGAATTATGACAGGATGGAGGTGTGTATTGACTCTGAGAAAATTGAATCACGCAACGAGAAAGGATCATTTTCCCACAACCTTTCATTGGTCGGATCTTGGATAGGTTAGTGCAGGACACCTCGTTTTGTTTTCTTAATGGATACTCTGGATGCAACCAGGTACTATTGCATCACGAAGATGGAAGAAACCACTTTTACATGCCATTTAGCGTTGCCTTTTCTTTGAGAGAATGCCGGCATTGGTTTTGTGTAATGCTCACAGTACCTTCGAATCATGATGTATATATTCCTAAGTCCATGAGGAAAGTTATGGAATCTTCTACTGGATGATTTACGATTAATATGGATCAGTTTTGAGACGATTAATAATGCGCATAACACGGGGACGGTACTTCAAGGTGCAAAGACAAGAATCTAGCTCTGAATTGGGGAAAAATGCCATTTGTAGTTCTGAAGGAATTGTCTTGGGCACATGATTTACTGTAATGAGCTTAGGGTAAGAGCCAGAGCAAAGTTTCGATTATAAGAAATCAATGCCACCACTACGGTCGAAGAACTGAAGTTTCTTAGGACATCTTTGGATTTTATAGAAGATTTATCTGAGATTTCTCAAAAATTACTCTACCACTATGCGATTCTTTGAAGAATCTTAAGTTCTATTTGATAAGATCTTATGAAAGCATTTAAGAGAAATCAAATCCAAACTAGTTGAAGCTCCCGTCATGGCAAAACCAGTTGGAGCAGAGAATTTAAGAATATGTGATGCAGTGATTGCAATGGGGCGTATTGATGAAAGATGAAAAGTGTTGAGGCCATATACTAGCACTATGAAAACTTTTAATGAAGCAGAAAATTACTCTACCTCTTGAAAAGGAGATCTTGTGATAGTATTTGCACGTGAAAATTTAGGCCATACATTTGGGGTCCCATGTTGTTATACATAATCATGCGACAATTAAATATCTAATGGCAAAGAAAAGAAGCAAAGCAGATTGATCCCGGGTGGAATACTTATTATTACAGAATTTGATTTAGAAATAAAAGACAATAAGGGTAGTGACAATGTGATAGTGATCGCTTTAAGAGTAGAAAAACCATTGTCTAAGAAGAAAGAGAGAAATAGAGAAAATTTTCGGGTGAGCAATTATTTCCATTGTCACTCAATCCTGGTATCTTGATATTGTGAACTTTTAGCTTGTGAGATTATACAGGAGATATTCTGGCAGAGAAAGAAAGTTGGGGCGGCAGTAAATTTTCACATGCAGGATGACCCTTTTATTGTTTAAAGAGGAGGTGATCGATTATAAGGAGTGTAGCACGAGAAGGGAACAAAACAAGATTTTAAAGAATGTCATGCATCACCATATGGAGGACATTTTTATAAGAGATAAAACGACCTGAAAATTCTCGAGTCCGGATTTGCGGCCTCTTATTTTTAAGGAGGCCCATTATTTGAATGCGGTGAGATTATGTGATCAATGCGAATCGAAATATCGAAAGGCATGAGATGCCCACACAGGTATCACGGTGGTGCAATTGTTTAGTGTATAGGGGAGTAAGTTTATCAGACCTTTTCCAGTTTCATTGGAAATATATACATACTCCTAGCATGGATTATATCAAAATGGAAGTAAGCGTGACTGTCAAAATTATGCAATCTGATTGTAGGATTTTTACAAAAGTATTCTCGGCTGATTTGGGACACCCGGAGGCTATAATTAGTGATGGAGAGAGTATTTTTGCAAATGTAGGTGTTTGAAATAATACAACTCATGACGAGATATGGTATCAAACACATTATGAGCTTGGCTTATCATTCTCAAAACAAATGGCAGTGAATTTCAAATGGGAAATAAAGAAAGTGGAAATCTCATAAGTTCCAGCTATAAGAGATTGATGCTGGAAGCTTGAGGATGTACTGCAGGCACTCTGAAGCTAAAACTCCCATTGGAATGTCCCATACAGGCTTGTATTTGAAGCATTGTCCTACCTCTTGAAATTTTTTTGTCTCTCTACAGCTATGTAGGCCATGAGAAAACAATTTGATTTTAGCCACACAAAACGGAGGCTACTCGATTAAATGAATTGGAAGAGTTGAGGAATGAAGCCTATGATAGTGCGAAATTTACAATGACTCTAAAACATAAATAGCGCGATCTTAATTTTGAGGAGGTCAAAGCGAGGAAGTAGGTTTGTTATTCAACTCAGGACTAAGACTCTTTCCATGAAAAGTGAGTCAGATCGGTGGACCATTTACCAGTGGTATCAAGTACCTGATTTGGGGCGGTGACACTTGAACCGGCGAGAAATATGAGGTTCAAGTTATTAGTGCCGAGAGATTAAAGCACTATCTTGGGAGAGAAAACAATTAAGAGTAACCCTTCTTTACGAACAAGAAATTGAAGAAAGCAGAGCAGTAAGCGGCCAGAAAGTCTGAAGCTAAAGACTAAAAATTGAGCAGCTTTGTGGAAGGCAATCCACACCAGTTTGATTTAAAATTTTTGTTTTCTTGTTATAGTTTACAAATTTGTGTTTAAATTTCTAATAGCTTAATTTGATTTTATTCATTATTGATTGAAGAGTAGGTAAATATTTTATATTTTATTTTCTGAGGACAAACAGATTGTGCAAAGAGTCTATATCTGTAGACTTCAATCGTAAGAAAAAAAAAAGGAGCGATATTCTTCTTGATTTGATTTTAAAGTTTGTCTTTGATGTAGCATAATTGAATGTTTGGGGGAATTTTTATCTTGTTTTGGTGCTTAATTTTTGAATGTGATGCATAGTAAAAGCTGTTGAATTTTGTGCATGATGAAGATGAATTGAGTTGTAGTTGTTTTGGTTGGAATTGAATAAATTGAAAATTCTTTACAATTTGAGTGTTTATGTTTGGTCGACATTAATTAAGTTGCAACCAAGAATTGCTGGATGTGAAAAATAAAAAAATGAAGAAAGTCAAATATTATTGAGGTCTGGCCCGAAATAAGGGGAAATAACACTTTTATGTTTGCAACACCATTTCCTATGCGTGGTAATACATCTCTGGGTCGACCAAAAGAATACTGATTACGTGGGAACTATCGAAAATCAATAAAGTAAGTTTAAAACCTCTCATTTTAGGCATCAATAGTGTGAAATATAGTATCATTGAAAATGGTCAATTTAGAGCCCGATAGTTAATGCTTCGTGTAGTTGTATTTGTGTCATGACATTCAGCTTAATCTATTCCACCTTAAAATTCAAATGTACAAGTCTTAACCTTTCCATTTCATATCTTTGGAGTCTTGAAACCCCTAGAACTAAGCTCAGCAATACCCTCGCAAACCTTCAATCATAGCGGCACAAACGAGAAGTCAACAATCTTTAACAAAGGCGGTCAGCGAAATCATGCGCGATAATGTCGAAACCCCGAGTAGAAAACAGTCGAATTCAGCCTCGAGAAAAGTAAATGTTGAAAAAGCAAGAAACCAACAGGAGAGGATGAGCTACACGAGAGAGAAATATGAGAGGAAGAAAAGACTTCATTGGAAGAAGCTAAAGACTTATGGAGCAGGTGATGTGGAACAAAATTTATCTGCCGAAAGGTTTGAAAAAATCATTTCCATTTTGCCAATCATAAAAAAAAAAAGTTTAGACATTCTTTTATGACTAACCACGGGATTTTCAGCTCTGCAGGAATTCTATCACGAAACATGTTAGGAATGAAGGAAGTTCGAGTTTATTAGAGAGGTGTTTGGGTGCCCTTAAGTGATGAAGCATAAAGCAGAGTGTTTAAGGCTGAGAAGATTTCAACCATGGGTCGAAATACAAGGAAGTGTTGAAAACCCAAATTATGAAAAAATAGTAGGCAGGTTGGCTAGGAAAAAGTGGGAAGTGACGAAGAAGAAGAATCTACCATACCGTCAAAGGAGCTCTCCTGAAGCAAAGGTTTGGTTTGCTATATGTTGCATGTCAAACACCTCTGAGCACTATGCAACACAGTCAGAGAGTAGGAGGCTATCTGTTTGTATACACTTTTGAAAGTTCTAATCGCATAGAATGCTAATCGAAAATCCAATCGAAATTTCTGTACTTAATGAAGGGTGGTCCCTCCTTTGCAATATTACTAGAGCTACGTTTGGGCGGGGTGAAAGGAAATTGGGAGAAGAAAGATCTCGGGTCTCCTCAGCATGCAGGGTGACAAAGGGGCACAAAGGAAGCGAAGAAGTGATGATCATTAGATACGAAAGCGAGGCAGAGATAGTCACGGCGATAGAAATGGAGGCGCAGACAGGTGTCGCTTTCGAGAAAGGAAGAAGACTCTCGGGGCTGAGCCCAGGCTACTGTCTTTATCTCACGAAATCTGAGGCAGGTACCGGTTCAGCGAGAAGCATCAGAGGAGAATGAAGAAATCTTGGGAACTCTAATGGAAATGCTAAAAACAGTGAAAAGGGAAATGGAGGAAAGAGACTAAAATAGGAAAGAGCGAGTAAAAGGATCAAAGAAGAATTCATAGGCTACGACCCGAGAAGGAACAAATATGGGAAGAAAATTAGAGAATAGAGAACAAGAGGAGAATTTGAAGAAAAGAAAGAAGATGATGAAGAATACAAACATGCGTACAAGCTTTCTCTGATAATCGGGTTCAAAAGAGATCTTTGAATTCTTTGAGAACATCATGAAGAAGGAGAGAAATGGAAAATAACATCTAAGAAAGATCAATGGGTTTTCAAGCGTATATATAAGGAAGCTATTAAGAGGTTTGAAAGATAATGAAAGAAAGAGATCAGCGGCTAGAGAATGATGATGAGTATAGAAGGAAAACATAATTGGAAAATTGTGGACTTAATGTTCAGGAATTTATCCAATTTTGCTTGAATGTATCTACGAGGTGGAAGAACAGTCGATCAAGTGGGAGAAAATGAGAATCGCTCATTCGTGGTACAACTAAATAATGAACATCTCTATGAAAGGCGAAGGAATTTCCACTAACTGAGAGGCCAAAAGTTTGAAATAATTCCTAGGTTTGAGCCTAGTGAAGCTAGTTTTGATTTAGACCCTCGATATAGTACCCTAAAAGGGCACTCTGAAGAAGAAAGAGTGAAGGTTTTATATTATATATACATTCCCAAAAATTTAATGGAGATGATTTGGTTCATCTACTTGTCCTTGTTTAGTTGGTCTCATTTATAGAAATTCTTTGTGTAGATAGTTTCTCATGTGATAGAAATTTGATTGTGGATGAAATAGATGTTATTTGATTGTTTATGATATAGTTTTGTGTTTTATTACGTGTCATTTTCTTAAATCATGAATCAAATAAATAATTCTGTTCTTTCTCGAAGCAAATTCGGGAATAATCGAGCGCGAATAACTTGGAAGTGAATTATTACTGCATTGTTTAACTTTAATTTAGTTTGCAAGAATTGGAAAATTGGTTATTCTTGATGGAACAAACACTTTGATGAAATTATGTAAGTAGACGGTAAATAAATACAAGTCTTGAAAAGGGGAAATAATACACCTTGAGTGTAACAAAACTTATGAAACTTTGATAGAAATTAGGAACATCTTAAGAAGATTTGAGGATTGAGAAGTCATGTAATCTAGAACTTTGTTTGATTGTGATTAGGTGAAATCTTAGGTGAAAACAGCCAACAAGAAATGATAGAGGCCGTCATATGGGGATTAAGGCTTTTAAGGCCTACCCTAAATATATGTAGCGTATTCTCTGATTCTGTGACGAATAAACCTTATTTCTTCAATGCCTGACCAGCCAGCCTCGTTCAGCCCTTATGATAAACACTAACGACCCAAAGAGGCCCATATTATCAGTTTCTGGTTGAAAAGTTTACTATAAAAGGAAGAAACAAGTTTAGGAAAAATATTTTGAAATTTTCTGATGAAGGGAGTGAAGAAGTAAAGAAAGCAGGAAACTATAGTGAAATAAAGAAAGGAATAAGTTTTGTCTTTTGTGGCCTATTCCTTGAACAATTAAGCCTAATGAGGTGTTTTGCACCTAATGCCCTATTAATATTTGGTATGGGAGTTTGCTGGCCAAGATCTAAGGTATTAGAAAGCCTAGAGAATGAAAGCATTGCACTATTCCCGATTCTGAAAACAAAGAAAAAGAGTTCGAAAGCTCAAGGCCTTTGAATAAAGTATGTAGAAATTGAAATTCCTAAAAAGAATTCAACATGTGAATCGAGCTGAGATTGTGAGAATGGCAAAGAACCTGAAAATTGAAAGTTGAAGACAAACAAGTACAGAAAGGTGGAAGTTGGGTGATTTAGCCAAATTTTTCCATTATCTACCTAATTACTAAACCCTGACATTACGAAACTGAAGACCTCATTGATTTTGAAGGTTGGATTTACCCTACACATTAGTGGAGATCAATATGAAAAACAAGCCTGTGGGACTTTGACAACTGATGCAAGAAAGAACTCCCAGAGAATTAACTAAATCCAACATGAAAATGAAAAGAAGTTGAGCTGCACACACGAACAAGACTTGTTGGATATTATTTTAAATACATTGAGATTTACTCAGAATTTTGTGATAAGTACTCACCATGTCTTCTTCTATGAATCCAAACTGGAAATTTAAAATAGATGTTGGTATCTCTTAATTCTAGATCGAAGGTGGAATGAGAAAAGGCGCATAGTCTGAATCGAAAAATGTCATAAAAATTTTCTAGATTATTTGTTTGAGAGACGAACAATTCTTTCTTTCTTTGCAGGAAGAAGCAAAATTCTAAGTTTAAGGGGAATTTGATGAGTCTAAAAACTCAGTGGAGTCTTTAATCCATTTTTTACGAGTTTATTATGAGATAAATGTAGATTTGTTTGCGAGAAAAGTGGATAGGTAGTTAATTTCATTTTGAAAAACTACAGCGAGTTCAAATCTTAGCACGTCAAGGAAGAAATCAGCTTGTGTGAATTGAGGTCTCAAGCGAAATTTAAGTCACGACAGGAAAGCAGTTGCCACATTAAATTCAGAATCACGACATCGTAAGTCGACTTTGAAGAAAGAAAGGAAATAATCAAAGGAAGAAATTCATGTCGCGACATGAACTTGATATCGCGACTTAAAGTTATAAATGATGTCGCGACACCACTCTCGAAGGTATGACGTGGATCCGTCAAATGAAATCTAGAGTCTTCACAAATAAAAGATGTTGCAACTAGTTTTTAATGAAAGGTTCCAATTGAGGTCGCGACATGCTATGTAGGTCGCGACATGAAAATAGGTACTGAAGTCTTGACAAGAAAACTGAAGTTGCAACCATTCTGTCAGGCCATGACGTCATGACCTTCTTGAAGGATGCGACATAAGAAGGCTGCGAGCTGACAAAGAAGTCGCCCACGTCACCTTAGTCACGACTGGAAAATAGGTGGGAAGGAGGAAATCTGTTGCAACGTAGAACTGAGGTTGCAACGGAAGAGAAAGAAATGAAGCAAAGAAGTGTGACATCACCATGAAATTAAACATCAAGAGTGAAACATATGAAGGCAAGAAGACCACCAACACAATTAGGCAATCAAAGTGCAACATAGAATCATCATGCGGGCAAAAAAATTAGTCGCAACCTAAAATTGATGTGTAACTCAAAATTTGGGAGAAGAAGAAACAGAAATGAGTAAATGTGACATGTAAGCTTCAAAGAGTCGTGACATAAACAACTGAAGAAACATGGAACAAATGAAATGCGACCACACATGATCCGCGACCATTCGAGAAAACTGTTGCAAGACAAGCGGTTGCAACTTAAAGAAAGAATTGGTGATCATGGCTTGATAAAGACAAGACCGTATCGCGACATCAACGGTCGCGACATAGAACGGTCATTTGGGCTTTTCTGGATTTCCACGGAGCATTTTGGGGTTCGAGCGGGATCGTTTTATAGTATAAATAGGTGGCTTTATAATAGTAAAAGACTTAGATCTTCACTACCTGTAGGAAAGAGAGACTCGGTGTATATTTTTAGGGTAGAATTTTATTTTTTTTTAAGTTTTAATTTTTTCGGTTTTGAATCACTTGACTGTGCGAGAGGCAGGTAGTGGATTCTGGATTACATTTATTTTTTCTTAAGTATTACTTCACAGAACTATGAAATCTAGACAAATTTATGGAACTCATTCTTCTCAGTTTATTACAATTATAATTGGTTGTAATGTGATAGGTGCTCCATTTCTTAATTCGCAATGCGATAATCGAGGAATGCGACTTCTATTTGGATTTGATTGCAGCAGTTCTGATCTTTCCCTTGCACAATTTACGAGAGAATTAATTTGGGTTTGGTTTTAGCAATCGGTGTCTTATTTTTAATGGATAAGTTCCCAATAGTAAAGTACCTGTTAGTGGGGAATGTATCTTACTCGATATCGAGGATGCCTGGCGTGACGAGTGAGATTCTGAGAGTTAGGAAGCAATTAGTTTACGGGTATGTTCGTACCGTGTGAAGCTGGCGAGCTACGATTCATTTGATAAATCCCCATTCGCTCATAATTGATTGGAGGGTGTATTTAACTATATAAATCATCAGGGAGAGTTCACCTTAATCTACAGTGTTCAATCAGTGTTAGCTCGAGATCACAATCAAAGGAAAGGGTTGACATAGATACGAAGGTTGAGCCACGATTGAGTAGTAGAAATGTTGCGAGAAAGAATCTTTTAGAAGGTAAAGCAAAGTTACATTTGTCAGCGATGGGTGTGAAGTATTAAGAAGAAAAACACGGATCTTGCAGAGAAATATTGCGGAATCTGAGTTAGGCGGATTGGAATCTTGTGCCGAGAGAAGCGGGATATATAATCGATGATAAATCGATTCAATAATTAGGAAATCTTGGACAAAATCAGATCTATATAAAAGCGAACAATAGTTTTTAGTCTTTGGAATTAGTATTTTATTTCATTGTATTTCATTTATATGGTTTTTCGTTTCTCACTATGACGATTCAATCCATTATTTTATAAGCAATTTATTTTTATTCATTTACTTTTGTTTTAAGCAATTTGAATATATTCAATAGTATAGGTTACATTAGTGCCCAAAAAGTACTATTTTGAACCCTAATCTTTTAATAGGTTTTGGCGCTTTTGTGTACTAGTGTTATGTCTTGATTTACATATTAAAAGGTCACTGTTATTCTAATGATCACATTTTGTATAGATTTACTTGAGTTTGCGGCTAATCACGCCAGCATTGTTGGAGTAGTCAAATGAAGAATTAAAGTCAACCTCAATATCATAGATCGAAGTTGGAAGGAAGAAGAGAGAAAATAGAAAGAAAATGACGGGAAGAAAATGGAAGCATCGAGGCAGTGCTTGATGGAGCGGTGGCCGGAGGAAACTGGACTTTTCGCTAGGCTGTGAAAATTCAGCGTGGATAAATGAAATTTCTCAATTTATTATCTCTTTGTAATTTAAGCTAGCTAGTAATGTCCTATTCTAAATTCTGCATTCATTTCTCTCACAAGAATTTAAGCTAGCTTAGTGAAATTTGGCTAATGTGAAAATTACCTTTGCCTGTGAAATTCATGATTTCATTATCTCTTGGTGATTTGGCTACCTGTGAAAATTTTATTAGTGAAGTACTTTGCCTTGTCATGCTGCTTTTGTATTAATGCCAACCGACTTCAATTTGTTATGTACTCTCTTGTCCTTTAACTTAGCAATTGTTAGGTTTTCTTTTCCACATTTGGGTTACAGCTATATAAGCCACCTTACTAGGTTCTAACCACAACAATCTTCCCGGTAAATATCTGTGACTTTCATTTTTTTCTTTCGGTTTCTCTCTTCTCTCCTCTTTCTCTCCCTTTCTTGGTTGCCAAACACCCCTCCCGAGGACTGACAACTGAGATGAGCCAAGGTAAGCCACTCTTCTTGAAGTAAAAGGTATTATATAAATTGAGATCTTTAGGTTGATGGTGGTTCCCTGGCACTGTGCGTGGAGGTTTTGTCGTTTTGGTTCCAAATCTTCAACTCTAGGTTTAAGCTTTTGATTTACTTTCTTCGGCCAATGCCAGCATAGCTTTTGGGTTTAGTGTGTGTATACTTAGCTTTAGATACACTAATATCAAGTAGTTGCCAACTTTACGAGCCATGCCCAGAGGTAGGTTAAGGGTTGGGATTTCAAGCGATGATTGAATAACGCATTGAATGTCATTAATTTTGGCGTACCCTCTCAAGAGTGCTTTGGGATCCGGTGCATGTTAGGTGAGAGAAGTGCATGGATTCTTGAATGGTCTTTACGAACCTCTAAAAATGATATTTATATTAGTTTCTCAAAATTAAGTTTGCATGGCATTTAATGTTATTAGTTTGACAATAACTCTCATGCTGGGGATCCGATTATATCGGTGAGAGGAATGCGTGATTCTTTAGATAATTTCTGAGCTACGAGATGATGACAAATGTTTAGGGTTTAAGCAGATAAAGAGACCCTGTTGCATATTACACATTGTTGACTCGAAATAGGAGTTGTTTCAAGGTGAGTTTGCTAGTTAAATATAGATCCGATTATGCACCATGGACTATAGGTTGCATGTCATACTTGAGAAATAACGGGGACCTCTCGGTTAGCCTAGGACCTTAAACCTAGTAGTGATGCTTCAAGGAGTTCTTCTTTTCTTATTTTCTTCATTTATTTTGATTACAAACCATCCATATTTGTTTTTTAACCAAACCCCAGAATCAAATTAATTCACAGGTTTGATTTCATTCAAATCATTTATGCAGAAAAACCCATCCACATTGTTTGACCTAGACTGCTTATCTTATGCAGTAGCTTGACTCTTGCGATGGGAAGAAGACGGATACAGATTTTGTTTGATTAAAGCTCCTTACACCGTGTACCGAATCAAATGGCGCCGTTCTTAGGGGATGGTCTTAACTAGTGCGAGTGAAGGCGTGGAACACTTTGATCTTCATCACAATCTTAGTGTGAACTACTTTATATTTCATTGTGTTTTCTTTCATTAAAAAAAAAAAAAAAAAGTGTTCTGGAGAGTTTGGTATCACCTTGTTCTTCACGGAATCATTTTCAATGGATTGAAAATTCTTAAAGCGGCTTGAGTTCATTTAGGTTAAGTGGAAAAATTGGCGGGATAAAATGGAACCCCCATGAAAGCAAATCTGAGTCAGGTAACCCTAGGAATATATGACAATGAGGGACTAGGAACCTCGCATGCCCAAAATCGACAACCTACAGGAGAGAAATTGAGCCCGCTGGGTCCATGAGGGACTGGAGACGATGGATGAGTTCACCATATGGTAGTACTTACAGCGCCTGGTTGGGGAATCACACAAATTCCTCATAGAACGAAACCTCCCTGTCATGCACCTCCTGAACCTCTTTATTATGCCTCCATTCCTAAGCCCTATGACCACCGAGTTATATTTCCTGATGAACAAGCCATTTTGGACCTCTTACGGACCAGTGGATGACTTTGTGGAAGAGAATAGAGATTAATGCCCATTCAATTGTCCTTTGTGGAAGACAGTTTGAGCAAAGAAAATAGATGGTGAAAGATGGCTTTGAGCATAAATGAGACCCTGTGAGATTCCATTGAAGACACAATTAATCAGCAGCAATGTCCTTTGAAGGAGAGATTGTCAAGTGGCACCAAGTGAGGAGTCGGTACTCTGACTGATACAGAGAAATCTGGTGGAAGAATTTTGAACCCTCGGTTGGTCTTTGCTATCTCTATGGGAGGGAGAAGGAAAGCTGACCTTCCTGAAAAGTAGTGGACATGTGAAACAGTGGAGGACCCGGGGCACAACTGCTCAGCGAGCCCCCATATTTGGATCTAATGCTGCGCTAGGCAAAGAAAACAACCCTGTAGTACCCCCTCGGTGACCAGTCAGACCTCTTGCACACAGAAAAATCAAAACCAGCAGCGGCACACTGCTCCCAGTAAGTCCAGGCCCATCCTTTGCGTGCCATACGGAACTTGAGATTAATAGTGGCCTGCATGCATACAGTTTACTACCATCAAAGCACAACGGTACTTTCTCGGCATGGCATGAGTGGTTGGTTAGGGTCAGGTTCGGGTTTAGGCACAGGACCTAAGAGCATTTCCTAAGCTTCCCTCCCCCACTTTTGTTAATTTTTTTATTGTTTTGTTTTATCTTATTTTTAGTTAATTTATGTTTTTAAATTAATTTTTGCTTTATGCAATCTTTCCTAATTTTTCTTGTGTTAATTTTGGGTTTGTGCAAATTTAAACTGCAATGTTGAAACACAGAATGAAGAAATCAACAATTACAGGCTTGTGAGAACTTTTCGCAACAATTACGAAAATTTATAATTATAGCGAAATCAAGAAAATTAAGCTATATAAGCGAAAATTAGACAAAAATTTAGCTAGCCTTGAGGGAATTTCGTAGCTTAGCGAAACATTAATTATAAAATGCAAGGATTTAAGCTGGAAACAGATATCTGTGAAAATTCTTGTGTCTAGTAGTGAAAATTTAGCTAAAGATTGAAAATTACTCATGATCCCGGCTATTTTCGCAATCCTAGCGAAAATCCCACAGTTTTGACCTCGATTTTGTTTCGCGCTAACTTTTTTTCATAGAACTCCGTTTAAGCGTTCTTGTTTAGTTGGAAGCTTAGAGTGTAGGAATCCAAATATAGCCAGAAGAACATTTTGAATTTTTTTTGAAAGTGTAATTTAAAAAACGGTCCAAGCCCCAGTCACTTTTCCTCTCTTTTCTTCTCTAACTTTGTTTATTTGAAGCCCAAGCGGGTGAACAGGTGATGGACTTGTGGTCTTCCTCCAGCAATGATCACATCTTATCATGGAGGTAACACTTCCTTCTCTAATTTTCATTCAGAGCCCCATTTCGGACAGGATGTTTAGGTTGGGGAGATTAATAAAGAAGTAGATTTGCATTGCTGTTATTATTTTATGGCCCATTTGTGATGTTGATGGCTTTGTGGTCCCCACATAAAGTGACCTTCTTCTTGTTTTACTTTCATCTGTGGACCCATTTGTAACTAAACTTTGTGGTTTTACTAACACATATGATTTGAAAAATTGAAGCTGTCAATTCTATTAGTGTTAGATTGGTTCCATGCTTAGTTAGTGAATGATTGTTCAATTCTTATTGATTTAGACCTTTTCTTCCACCTTTAGCTAACCACACACAAAGCCACATTAGATTTCAATGATAGAATTTGAAAAAGCATGCACCCTCAACCCAATTTGCATAACCTACCTAGTTTCGTGACCACCTTTAATGAGTTAAGGACCCCTGTGGGGAAAAAGAAAGAAAAGAAAAAAAACAAAAAAGAAAAGAAAAAAGAAAAGAATAAAAATTGCAATGCTTTGCCTTGAAACAGAGCACGGTCAGAAATTTATGCAAAACAACTAAAAAGCCAGTCACCCTAAACCTTCAGCACGGTTAGAGTCGTAGACTTTGTGTTCGTTCATGGGTGGATGGGTGGAGTTTAGCAAGTTGTAGATTGCTTAATTCTCGAGTCATTGAGTCAGAGTGCAGAAACACCTTAGGGTTTGTGGTCGGATTGATCCAGCACGGCTTGATGCCTAAACCTTGGTGGTTGGGATAAGCGGTGGACCCTAGTTACGGTTTGATGAAGTGAGTTTTTAGCATTGCACCACTACCCAACCACAAAAGAATGGAATAAGAGGTGGGTCCTGATCTATTTAGGGTGGTTAGCATACTAGGTTGTAGCAGTAGCTAGGTTGGGGGGAGGGTGCAGTTTAACAGTTTATTGTTGAGGCGATAAACAAACACTACTTGATACAGTGGAAGTTTCTGGTTGATTCTTGGATACAGGGCTCTTTTTGATGCTCAATTTTTTGTATAGTATTCATTCTTTCATGATAATAGTTATTGGACCTTGGCTTTGATGATTCTTACTTAGGGTTAGGCATTACTTCTTCACAACCTTTTGAACTAACCTTTTTGTGCACATGAATTTGTTATCTTTTTGTATCTTATTTCTTTCTTTCTCATTGCCACAAGGACTAGCAATGTGTAGGTGGGAGTGTGATTAGTGCCCAAAGTACTATTTTAGATTTTATTTTCTTGGGTTTGAGCGCTTTTGTGTATAATTGTTATAAATCAGCAATTTATAGGTCCCTATTATTAATGATCATTTGTAGCCAAATTTTGATTTTTGCGACTAATCACGCCAACATTGTTGAGTCGATCAAATATGGTAAGTCAACCTCGACATCATAGATCAGTAGGAAGGAAAGAGAAGAAAATGAAAGAAAAATGAAGTAGGAAGAAAATGGAAGAAGGCAGTAGGAAACGTTGGCGATGGGCAGTGTGCGGGGAGAGCACAGGACTTTTCGCTGGAGTTAGCGAATTCCTTTAATGGATGTGAAATTTCTCAATTTAGCTATCTCATAATAATTTCGCTAGCTAGCGAAATATCACCTTCTAAGCGAAAGTATACATTCGCTACTCACAAGAATTCGCTAAGCTAGCGAAATTCGCTAACTAAGCAAAATACCTTCTTCATGAAAATTTCATGATTTCGCTATCTCTTGGTGATTTAGCTACCTAGCGAAAATTTTGAGAAACCTTAGCGAAATCCCTTTGCCTTAATCATGACTTTTGTGAGTAATGGCAGAGCTTCCAATTTTGGTGTATTACTCTCTTGTCCTTTAACTTAGCCAAATTATTAGGTTTTCTTGTATTACTCACACAACAGGTTGGCTATATAAGCCACCTTATAAGTTTACCTTACAACTTTAATCTTTAATTAAATATCTCATGAAACTTTTCAGTTTCTTTTTGGTTTCTCTTTCTATTCTCAGCTCTTGGTTGCGAAACACCCTCCGAGGATGACAACATGCTTGGAGGATGGCAGCTAAAACCACTCCTTCTGCATGATAAAAGGCTGTGGGAGTGAGATCTTTAGGTTGATGGTGGATTTGCTTTTCATGCGACGGGTTTTGTCATTTTGGTTCGAATCACTAACTCTAGGTTTTAGCTTTTGATTTCTTTGTTGTGATACTTGGCAGAAGCTTTTAGTTTGATGTATACTTAACTGAATGCACTAGTATCCATTAGTTACTTGCCCTTCTGAGCCAACGAAGTAGGTTAAAGGGTTAGGATTTCAAAGCGATAGTTGAATAGCATTGAATGTCATTAATTTGGCCAATACTCTCCATGCTTTGGGGATCAGTGCATATTCGGTGAGAGAATCTTGTGATTCTTTAGATGGTCTTCTGAGCCTCTGAAATGATGTTATATGTTAGGTTTCTCAAATTAGGGTTGCATAGGAATTTAATGTTGTGGTTGGCCAATACTCTCCATGCTTTAGGATCCGGTGCATGATGAGTGAAGTCTTGTGATTCTTTAGATGGTCTTTCACGAGCCTACGAGATGATATTAAATGTTAGGGTTTTAAAACGTTAAAGGGGCCACAAGCACGTATTTTGTTGACTCGAATAGAATTCTTTTTTCAGGTGAGGATTGCTAGTTATAGTATAGATCGGTTATGCCATGGACTGGTTGCATGTCATAGAGGGAAGTGCTTAGGGGACCTCTCAGTTAGCCTGGGACCTTAAACCTAGTGGCCCCGTGCTTGAGTTCTTTTCTTTTTCTTCATTTTATTTTCGATTACCAAACAATCAGCTTCCCACATTTTTAACGAACCCCAATCAATTTAATTCACGATTTGATTTCATTGAATCATTTGTCTGAGAAGAAACCATCCTGTGTTAGGCTACTGAGCAGCTATCTTTGCGGTAGCAATACAGCGGTAGGAGGCTCTGGATACAAATTTTGTTGATTAGCTCACCTACCCAGTGGCACGAATCGATTTTTTAATTTATTGTTTAGATAAACAACTATGGTTTGTTCGAATATAGTATGAGATTTTGTAGTAGTTGGGGTAGTTGATGTAGTGCTATCAATCTACGTAGGAATGATACTTGGACTTACATTCGCATTTTACTACTTGTAGGACTCGTGGCACTTGCAAAGGTCACAGACTGGACTTTATTTTAAATCATAACAATTGCGAGGAACTATTTTATCAAAATTATCCAAAGTAACATATGCAAGAGAAGTGTAAGGCTCTTGTAATTATGTTAATTCGAGGGGTTTTAGTCTATATAGAAAAAAACAAGACACTATGTCCCTCCAGCTAGACTCAAGTCCCTCGGCTGACCGGGATTCGTGTGTGCTTACCACATGGTTTGGATCAGATTTAGTCTCAAGAGCACCTGGGCTTCACTCTGTCAGCACACATGGAAATGAATGTGAGTTCGAGATGGCCACCATTCCGCCAGCCTAGGACCTTTATCACACAAACACCGGCTCACCTCTCTTCACACACCACCACCGCCACCGCCACCGTAGTGATCCTCTAGGACGTATCTCTTCGCCTTTATTTTCTTTTTCTTTTTGTCAATGAGGACACTGCCTGTTTTAAGTTTAGGGGTATATGGGTAGGCTCAGAGTTATTTTATTTATTTTGATTTTATTTTAGTTTTTATTTTATTTTTTTAACCTTTGCATGTTGTAGGTTTTCGACTGTTTTAGTTTGTTTTGGTTGTTTTAGTGTGTTTTAGCATGTTTAAAGACCGAGCTCTCACACTTCCTATACTCAAACATATTTGCATTTGGAAATATTATGATATGGTGAATTCCACATTTGGTTTTAATTGTTCTCAACTCTAGTTGACCATGATTAAAAAAAATGGGAGTCATAATAATCGCATAAAGCATGTGTTTCAATGAAATAGTGGAACTCTACAGTTGCCGACAATTGGACTACAGATAAAGTCGGTAATAACCATGTTTACGCCTTTAGATCTCAAGAAATCAATTCCCGAAGTAGGCTATCATGCGCACACACACGTGATCTCCGAGGTATGCTTTGACTCTCGACTCACCATGTAAGAGTTCTACTAACTTCCACGGTTGGAACACCTAAGGACAGGGACAATTTAAAAGAGATCGCTTTCAGTCCCAAATATATATATATATATATATATATATATATATATATATATATATATATATAATGAAGATGAGGTACACTACAATAAGTGGATCATCCAACCCATCCCGCGTAGTCCGAGGGGCTTTTCAAAGCCTAATGCCCTGAGCCAACTGGCTGGGAGCCATTGAATTCACTGCCCGCTACATGGGATGCAGAGATGGACGATTCCATAGTCTATAATCTCGAGGTTCGTTGAGTGTTCTGGGTGGTTCTATGGAATTGAAATGCTCTGCCCTTAACCAATCGGGTGGGGTCACCAATGGATCCCCCGCCAGAACCTCACATAAAACCCTCGCACTAGTACTCTTCCAAGTTTGTCTTAGACTCACCCTTTTTGGGGAGTAATCGTTGAATAAATCGGTGCTCATCCTTCTCCGTGGTTAATCTATTCTGTAAATAGACGAGTTAGATTCAAGTTTGAGGGTACTGCAGTTGAACTATACTTTCGAGATGACGCTTTAACCGCACCTAGACTCCTTGGGAAAAATTATTGAGCGCTAAAAAAGGGGTTGACCTACTTGGTCAACCGAGACTTACCTAGTGCAAATTCTTAAGTTGAACAACCAAGGTAGTCCCTAGATCTTTTGAACTGGTTCTTGTTGACCCCTTTTTGCTGGTATCATGTGTACTAGACCCATATTGTCATTTTTAGTTACGCTTTATCCTTTCAAGGTTCAGGAGTCTGCTCTTACTGAGGACAAGCAAGAAGCCAATTTTTGGGGTGTTGGATCATGAATCATGCACATTACAACACAATTTCTATGAGTCTTTATAGCTCACCATGATGATTCCACATTCATTCACTAATATTGCGCTAATCCTCTATACTTATAATGTTTCTATAGAACATGGTGATATTGAACAAAAGGAAGCTATCAATAAGAAAGGACCAAAGCGTAGAACGCAGAAAAGAGGTGCAACAGATGGTCTCGGAACAGCAACGCAGGAGACCCACGTCGCGGCGTAGCCTCATCGATATCTGCGCCTCAATGAACTCCGAATGCTGAAGTTCATAAGGTTTCAAAAGTTCGCTGCAATGGAGCTCCCTTCACAAGAAGTGCAAATGGGTTCCCATTCCAAAGCCTAGTTTTAATTTTCTCGCCATTAATGGGCCCTAGTTTCGAGGTATAAAAAGGAAGCAATTTAGAGGAAAATAGGGGGGGATTGGAGACAGACATAAAATAAGGAGAGACAGATAGAGAGAGATTGGTGAAGACGGATTTTGGGAGATCGCGAAGACGACTTCTTTTGTATTTCTTTCTCTAATTCATGTGATGTTGGAAATCTTTTCAGCTTAGGAATGAAAAATCTATGAACCACTTTTTTCTCTCTAGGGTTTTGGTCAAACCCTAACCTACTCATTATGGGATTAATACTTTAATTGTGTTTACTTGATATTATGAATTTCTATGGTTGTTTTACTCTGAATTTAATCACGTGTCATTCTTTACTCAATTGTGGCATGCTAATGCTAGAGTCTCTGATATCAGAGATGATGACTCGGTAGGACACGGGTAGCAACACTCAATAATCAAGGAACAGAGATATCCCGAAATTCCAAGTGTAGCTCTAGGTTTGCACACATTCATACATCTCTGAAGTCGAGGGTCAAGAAGATGCAAATACACCTAATTAGTGAGATAATAGCTATATCTCGAGAGAGAATATCTTGTAGACACGATCAACCTTTCTAATTAAATCACATTTGGAAGCAATGCGCTTATCTAGGTTAAAATCCATCGGGTGTGGTGGAAGTAAGGCAAAACCTCAGGTTTTCTCTCATAATTTCTAAACCAATATTACATTAGTCAACATCAGCTTTCTTTAATTTAGCACTTATTCAGTACCCGCTACAAGATCGATCCAACATTGCCCAGTCACTAAATACGCGATTTAGCACGCTTTATCTTCGTGGAACGATCACTTGATTCGCCACTACATCGTATGAATCCGAATGCTGTGATACTTATGCCGCACGAAATCGCAATTTTACCAACTTTTACATTCACTTTTAAATTCTTCAAAGTGCCAATCCGTGCCTTGAAAGGTTAAATAATACCTAGTTGAAGCACTGTTGATTCAGCCTACTTCGTAGGGATTATACTATGTACAATGATGCTTCGAGATAGTTTGATGCGATGATGCAAGAGGAGGGAAAGTGGTGGCGATGCATCTGCATGGGGCTTGAAACCGCAGACAACAAAACTATCCCACTCGTGATTCGAGTTAGCAACAGAGGTTCGCAAAATTCGCGACACTATTTATATGGAGAAAATGAGAATTTTCACCGATCATAAGAGTTTGAAATATTTGCTGACTCAGAAGAACTTGAACTTGAGGCAACGTTGGTGGTTGAACCCAGATTATGACCGCATAATCGACTACCACCTAGAAAGCAAATGTAGTGGCGATGCCTTGGTACCGAGACAAGACCGATTATGCCATAGATGAAAGCGTGGAGTTTTGGTTGCATAAGAGCAAATTATGCTTATCGAATGATATGGATGTTAAATAAGATATTATATGAAAGCCACAATACTGTTTTGTACCATGCACTTTTGAGGTAATAAGTCGTACTGTGATATGGAAAAAGTACTACCGCGGCAAGGATGAAAAGGATATTTCTGAGTACGTGTTCGCAACTCCACGTGTCACCAAGTAAAGCCTAACACCAAGTACCATCCTGGCTTATTGAATCCCCTTCCACCTCTAATGGAAGCGTGGATAATATTATGGATTTCGTGATTCGTTTTCGCTTCCACCCAAAGGAAACATGATTCGCTTTAGGCATTGTCATTCCCATTAGTATGCCTAATTTTATTCCTGCCGAATTAGTCGTCAAGATTGTAATACCGTGGGAATCCATTGCGTCATCTCCACAGAGGTCTGATTCTGCTTGATCAATAGGAGCTGCTTCACTAAAAGTATAATGGAATAAAACCTAATACAAAGTTGCTGATTTAAATGTTGATTGGTTTGAATGTTTTAAAATAGAAAGACAATTATTGATTTTTAGGGTTCCACTACTTTGATCGCAAGTCCCACCTCCTTATTTTATAAACTCATCTAGGAACCATTGAGAAACGGTCGCGATGGAGGATTTATCTTTGAATGCCTTTTGAAAATAAAGATGACTAAGAAATACTAAACACTTGTTCTTTAATTAAACGAACCCTTACTGGTATTGAGATCAAGCACAACGGTACCGAAATATCTCTAACACGTTGTCAAGAATTTCCGCTCCCAACCAACGCTTTTAAAACCTTTCTACACAAGTGATCAATATTACACACCGCTTAAAAATCAATAGAGGAATTGAGGGACTTACCTTGATCGGTGAGTTTCCCGTATGATCCCAGCAGGGCTTAACTCCATAAAACTTATAAGAACAATTAAAGATAAAGAACGATTAAGCATAAAACAAGACCTTGCAAAATCGCACTAATCCTCAGAAACCGAGAATGGAGAATATGGAATGCTAAGATTTAAAACCAAGAAAGATTTATGCCGAAGAGTACAAACTCTGAATCTGAAATTCAAAGAGTGAAAATCCAAACTGATCTGGCAGCAATCGCCGAGAAAATGGAGAAAAACTATTAAAACCTAAACCCTAGAATTGAAGAACTAAAAAGAAGGAAAGAGAAAACTAAAACTAAAGGAAAAGGAAGCTCGAATACTTGTGTCCTCCTCCTTGCAGCCTCCAAAGTGATTTATTTTGGTTCGCTACCAAGTGCCATCTCCTCGCGCATGGATCATTGAAATTCTCGACACCCCGCAAGTTATAGTCCCACCTAGGACTTTAAGTCCCTACCGGCAGAGTCACTGACCGCTACTTTTTCCAAAGAAGTGCCACCTGTGGTAGGACTTATCCAACGCGCTTTTTCAAATAGGTTCTCACCCAGGACTTTAAGTCCCACCGGGTAGGACTTGTCCTCCCAAGTGCTTTCCTTGCTTCCTTCCTGGGTTCCCGGTGACCACGCCAATCAAGCCACCCACATCTACATTGCTTCATATTAGCTTCGAGCTTACATCCCGTGTGCACTTCACGCTTTAAACCTAAAAGACCCGCACAAGTCCGAAAAACACGTAAGAGATTCGAAGTACTGCTCTATGCCAAATGAGTACACAGGTTTTAAATGTTCATCTCTATAATTTATTACCCAATGGGTATCATCACACTCCTGACCCATCTGCTTAATTCCTAGCAAGATTTGTAATGAAACTGGCCCACTCAGGGTATGAACCTAAATGTAGCGCCGGTATAATATAGCTTTTGCAAAATCTCTAAAACAACACTTATGAATAAAGCATTTCACCCACGCAGGGCCACATCAACATGACTCAATTGCCCAAACTACATTCTGCCACAATGAGTATTATAACATGCAAAAATTACAAAATCGGACAGTGATCACTGGTTAGCGGGCATAGTCATGCTCGCAATGAACTAATGATCAAAATTAAGTACACAATCATAGCATAAAACATGTAAACTATCATGCATATAGAGTCTAAAGGAACAAAAACACAAGTCGAATCAAAGAGGTCTTTAACAATTTGTAATTGACTCACGGGTTTAACGTGTTAGTGCGGAAAATCAAACTGTGTCGCATGACATGGCTAAAATTCACTACCCGATTGCCAACACCACCCTAGTACAACTATGCAGTGTCATCCTCATCCTCATCAGAGGACGCGCCCTCGGCCCACGTGCCAGCCAAGCCTAACTCTTCGACTTCCTCTAAATCCGGGAGAGGTAGCATCCAGCTTATCACTGCTTCCACTATGGAATACGTGGCCTCTGGGCCTCCCAGAAGACGCTGTCCACCTGCTTCTCGCTTCCTGTGGGATAGCACTTGAACCACCCTCTTTAGATCCGCCGCTCCATCCTCTGTGCCGATGTGCTCATAGGTGTTGGAACCGGTGGGCGGCGGTCCCAAGAGCAGGGCCGGAGGCACCGTGGCCAGGCCAAGAGGTCGCCGCTCTTCTCATGTCTGGTGACCGCTCTCGCCGAGGTATCACTCTCTTTTCTTTAACTGTTCCCCTCATCCCCGCTTCTACAATAATCGGTCACAAGCGAGGAACGGAATATTCTCAACGAACTTAATGCCCAAAACTCTTCATCGCTACACCACAGACTAGTGCATAATCACAAGCTTTCCAAATATAACGTCCCCGTATAACAACCGACCGTTTGATCAAAGCTTCTCACAACCATTCGCCAAACATCGATTGTGACATCTTGTTCATCGCATGCATTCCGGCTTCGTTAACTTTCTGTAGGATAAATTTGTCTCATAAATCCACCATGGTATTAGATGGGCGCACATGGCCTCGCAGAAAAGCTCGCATCAAAATCCAAGAATGCCCCAGTGGATATGGCTTCACTGGGAGCGCGTCGGCACGCGTAACATAATGCAAGGTATGTGCTATCGAAAGTCGAGTGACACGGCCGCTTCCCATCGAGGTTTCCAATGTCGTAATCAATTCACGATCTTCCTTCAAATTGGAGTAACTTCCCGAACAATCATGTAAATAATTTATCTCCTGAAAAATAAAAAGAGTTATTTCGCTTCCTCAGATGGTTTCATTCTGATGGGGTGAGTATATAAAAATGTCTAGATTGACGCCTTCGCATTCTAAACCTCTATTTCGCTAGTTAATCGAACCTTATTTCTGCTCACTGAATCTGCAAAATATATTCTCACTTCCTCATCGACACTCCTCGTGATAGATCCTCACTTTTCGTAAGAGATAACCCTATTTCTTTTCTTTTTCAATCGGGCCGTACCGGGCTTTCTTTTTCACCGCCGCCCATGAGGGAACTCGATGCCTTCCTCTTTCCTCGTATTTCTTCGAACGCGCCATGGAGATGCCATGATGATAGCTTATAACGCCTGTATGGCCCGGCAAATAATCATATCCCAAAGATTCTGCCTCGATCAACACCGGGCTGGCCCTGCAAAGATCTCAACAGTACTCTGCCCATATGGAACACATAACCTCCCATCCAACAACAAAGTGACAAAGAAGAAAATCCAACCAATAGTCCATATCTCACCGTTAAAACAACAATGCTAGTGAGAGCGGTACAACTTACCACGCGCGAACACCACCGGTAATCAATCCGAACTCGACCTGGAACCCCGGGCAGAGAGCAATCCAGCTTGGAACGCTTGTAAGAGGAGCACACAACGCTAGGGTTTCTTGTGTTGGATGTTAAAAAACAAAGATATGAAGCGGGAAGAAGATTTTTAGTTAAAAAGCTCTTTTGCACACTTCGTCATCCTAATTCTTCTAAGTAGGACTTAAAGTCCCGACCGTGGTGACTCTGCTACTACCCACTTTTTGTCAAGTCCACCTAGTAGGATTCAGTCCACCCAAGAGACTACATCGGGTTTTTTTTTTTTTTTTTTTTCAATATATATAATGAATATATATATATTTTCCCCACTTTTGGAATGGTAGCAGAACAAAGATTCCACTTGTTCAATCGCCATTCATCCAGTTTTTTTCCATTTACTTTCTGTTCACCTACAACCACCGTATTTTGTAGTCTTAGTGATCGCGTGACCTGGCCTGATGTTCCTCAAACTTCCTACAGGAATCACCTCGCTCCATGAACTGATTCTTAAGGTTCAATCAATCTATTAATCAAAGTCAAAGCTGGCGGCAAGAGACATCATAAATCACGGGTATGCACGCTGTAAATGATACCTCAATTATTTCAATTGCAAGGTGTTCCGTGAAAGACTATAATGCATGAGATTAACATGACCAGCTAAATTTACGCCGCCGCACACGAAACTGGTACGGGCGGAGAGGCAAACGGTGGTAGAATGCAGGAAACAGTTCGCCGCAGAATATAGGTCGTGTGCCGTTACATGCATAGCGCGTTAAGATGATGTGGAGAGTATGAGGATCAAGTGGGTATGTACAAAGAGGGTAAAACACATGATCAAAAGGCAAATTTGAAAATTTGACCAACACACCGAGCGATAGTTACATTCAACCGCAAAGCACCTACCTCATAACGTAGACAAGCATTGTCCCCAATGCGTTGAACTAAGGTACCCCACAGAACAAGATCGAGGCCTCACAAACAAGAGCCCTTAATTTCTATCCAATTTTTTTTTTTATATGTGATGGCAAAGAAAAGGAATAACTAAATGAAGTAAAAATAATAAAAACAAAAAGAACAAAAATAAAAAACTATTTGGCTAACAATTTAAGAGTGATGTGTTATTGGGATGAGAGTATTGCAGAGGAGGGCCCACTAAATTCTCAACAGGTTTCAGACGGAAATGCTCTGTTGAACGCCTGAGGCGTTGGGCCATTCACCTCAAGGAGTGTCCATTGTCCGGATTTTCAATTTCACCTATGATAGACCACCTTAACAATGAAAGCGCCACCATCAGGTTTTCGAGCTTTCAGAAATGGGGAGGTAATCGGAACCGCATTAAGCACTTTTCGACGTCTCAAGATTTCTACAATGATTTGTCGGAATGACTGGCTCGCTCTCAGAATTCTGGAGCTTCACACGACTCCTCCGCACTCTTCAAGTTCATTTAACCGCAATAAATGCCGCTTACCCCGCTTGAGTTAGATCGGCTGGTGCCTAACAGCCCACGTTCCCGTCATTCTCATCGCAAATGGCGCTCTGCCATAATTCAATTTGCGTGGAGACATACCAGCGACGCTTTAAAGGCGACGGTGGCGCCCACAGAGCACCAAGACTGAGTGACCAATCTTTCATCAGGGCAAAACTGCCTTTCAAAATGTGTTTTATCTCCCTATCGGGCTAGCTCAAATGACCATCGGGTTCAGGTGTCGATCACGGCTGGTGACTCCATGGCTTCAAACAGATTAAAAAGATCGATTGCAAAAGTGGAGTCCACCATCACTAATAATCGCCCAGGCGCTCCAAACGGAAAATATGTTCCCTTACAATTTAAACAACTTATGGTCATTGGTTCGTTGAACCGCTTCAACTCCACTTAGATACATAAATAATGCATAATGTGTGTAGATAGCCACAAGAAGGGGGAAAGGTCTCATGAAGTCAATACTCCAACAATCAACATTTCAATGATTTGCAATTGTGGTAAGAGATCGCTGTTTCGTTGTATTCCTCCAATACGGCATATAATGCCATGAATTCAAAACAATTTTAAATATAATAAATAATAAAACCCACAGAAATCTTATCCACTGCTGGCGGAGGAATGTCCTCCAGCAAGCTTCGTGAATACGCGGCAAAGTTAGAATTGCATCAGCCATCATTCTGCACACATCTTCTCATTATTTGATCCATTTAAAGATTTAAATAGATATGGACTACCAAAATAGCATTTCTTCAATATTCATCAAAAATTTTTCTCGTTGAAAGTCCATTGAGTCGAATTGGCCGCTGGACTAGGTAAATTCAATATTACGCATTCACGGGTAATAATGTACAAGAGCAAAAAGTTGCTCATCAGAAAGTTATCACCTATGGGTATGCCATGGGAGTCTGATTGAACGACCGAGATAGTGGTCCGCGACCACGCCCAACCCCCTTTTTATCTCTGATGGTCAAGTTGAATTCTTGACAGAGTAAAATCCACCTAGTCAACCTTTGCTTCGTGATCCGCTGAGAGCAAGTATTTCAAAGCCGCATGATCCGTAGCGATGGTCACAGGGAGCCAACAATATATGATCCGAATTTTTCTAGAGCAAAGACAACTGCTAGGAAACCTCTTTTCCTGGACAAGAATGCCTCAAATAGCCTAGTGTCTTACTAGCATAGTAAATGACAAAAGCTCTTGTCCTCCCTCCACCCTAACACAGCCCCATGGCACAACGCTAGCACAAGACATGACTCGAAATGGAGGTCCCACTAGGGACCAGATGATTCGCAGATATTTAATGATGGTTTCTCAGCTTAGCAAAGCAAGAAGTCACAAGCTTGTGACCATGTGAGCGGGGACATCTTTAGCAAGTATATAAGGTCGGCTATAGCACTAAAATCTTTATAAACTCGACAAAAACCAAAGATGGCCCAGAATGACCTTTTATGTCTCTTAACACACTTAGAGTAGTGGATAGCTTGAAATCGTCAACTTGGCCTTATCAACTCGATTCCATCTTTGATACAATGTGGCCTAAAACAATTCAGGTTACCATGAAGTGACATTCTCCCAATTTAACACAAGATTTTTCTCTTGACACCTCTTCAAAACCTTACGTGAGGCCTCTTAAATAGCCCTCAAATGAGTCACCAAAAAATCGAGAAATCATCCATGAAAATCTCCAATATGATTTCTATCATGCTCACCGGGAAAATACCCATCATACAATCGTTGAAAGTTCCTCGTGCATCGCACAACAAAAGGCATTTTCCTAGCACATAAGGTACCAAAAGGGAAGTAAATGTAGTTTTTTCTTGATCTTCTAAAGCTTATCTCAATTTGATTGTACCCGAGTACCCATCAAGAAAACAATAAAATTCATGCCCGCAACTCTCTAACATCCGGTCCACAAATGGAAGAGGAAATGGTCTTTCCCAAGATCGCATTAAGTTTCCTATAGTCTATGCACACCCTCCATCCTGAGGTGACACGAGTAGGAATAAGCTCATTATTTTTTACTGGCAACTACTCGTGGACTCTAATTCTTAGAACTACCTGCGGTTGACTAACCCACTTGCTAATCGCAATGTGGGTAGATAACCCCGACATCCAAGAGTTTAACACTCCTTTTCACCACTTTCATTACTGTCTAATCGCTCTGTGGTTGCCTAGAAGGCTTAACATCCTCTTCTAAGTGATTCTATGTGTGCAAATCAAGGGGCTAATTCCCTTAATATCTGCAATTGTCCAGCCCAAAGCAGTTCTGTGTGTTTTCAATATTTCCAAAAGTTGAGTTTCTTGAGTCACGCCTAAGGAAGAAGATATGATTACCGGAAAGTGTCCATCTCTAAGAATGCATATTTAAGATGTGTTGGTAAAGGTTTTAGCTCTAGCTTAGGTGGTTTCTCCGAAGGCAATGTCTTATCCTCATTTGGCGGCAAAGGTTCAAATTTAGGTATCCACCTATTAACTTCTCAAACAAGCACTTTTATGCTCAATTATAGAGCCGAGAAATTCCTCGACCTAAAGCTGTCACTTCCTCATCCCACCGGGGCCGACTGCATATGACTTAAGAGGATCACTCATGTGAGACATTATCCGGTATTTTTGGTACCACTTGAGTCAACCATGTTAATTTCACCAATATCTTCTTCTGCTCTATCTCTCGAGTACATTGAAAATATTCAGATTAATAAATATAAAATTCCCAAATGAAAGTGTCATTAGGGCCTCCCCTACAATGTATGATGGCATTAGCAAATACAAGAATGGTTTAATTAAGAATTACTGGAATCGAGTTCCTTGTTACTAATGGGTTGAGTGTCAAGCACCACAAAATCGGATGTGGAAGTAAAATTGGCCCACTGACCAAGACATCCTTCACTATTCCCTAGGAATCTCGGACTACGGCCACCAACCTGAGGGGTGATATCGTTGGCTCTAATTCCTCCTAACCCTAGGGTCCACATATACCGGTAAGCAACAGATTAACACTTCGCCCCAAGTCCACTAAAGCATGCCCCAACTTGAATTTCCAACTACTATAGAAATAAGAGGATTCACCGGGTCTCGTGATTAGCAAGTTGTTCCAATTGGGACGATCGTTCACCATGAATGCCTCGCTGACACCTAGTTTTAATGCACAAATCCTTCAGAAATTTAGCATATGATGGGATTTGCTTAATGGCATCTAACAAGGGAATGTTTAGTTTCACCTCGCTTTGAAACAACTCATAAATTTCAGCATGGTTGTTCACTCTTTCTTTCGTGCTCTTAGCCTGCGAGGGTATGGAGCCGGAGGGATATGGTTAGGACTTGTCTTCCTCCTCGTTTCTTATCTTTGTCATTTGTATTAGGGACATGAGGTGTGTCTGATTTTCATCCTCTAACTAATTCACTATGAGACTCTGCGGATGGTTCCTCGGTTGGAATAGTTTCACGACTACCTTACCAATTCGAAGGGTAGTGACCGCCTTTACAATGCTCAAAGGTACCCTCATCGGAACCCCAAACTTCCCACACCGTTTTGACTCACAGGGGTTTTGGATGGGTCAGTGATGGAAGTTTCCTTCTGTTGAAGGTTACCTATGGTTTGAGGTTAACTTTGCTATCCGATCTCGCCATCATTCGAGCAGCCTGGAATTTCCGTGTTTGTAGTTTGTCGGGTTTGTACGACCGGGTGGTGACTAAGTGCCTGTGACTTCTTTATGGAGGTTGGTAAGGCCGTGAGCTTATCTCTTGTTCGGGTGGATGATGACCTTGATTGGAATTCTCAAATCCTCGGGGCCTTTGATTCTCAAACGAGGAATGGAATTTGGAAACCTTTGCTCGATAGTGAGGCCTTGGTTGTTCGCAGTTAGTCCTCCTCATTTCTCCAGCCTAAATTAGGATGCTTACCCCAACCGTGATTGTAAGTTTCGCAGTATGGGAGTTGAAGGTTTCCTTGCGCTTATGCCGGGCTTGTTCAATTTGAATGGCTCCTTAACTCAGAAGATTCGTGCTTAATGGTCGAAAGTGTGTGTGGTCATCGTGATATAATACATGGCTCCTCTACTCTGTAGTCATGTCAACTGAGGGTAATCGAGGTACACTTGTTACCTCGCTCACTCTTCATCTCTTATGGCCTCTAATTTCCTTGTCAAATTGGCAATCTCTACTGTGAACTCATCATTCTTCTCTTAGGTGGTGGATTCCACCACCAATAGTGTGTGCTATGCACTCAAGCAGTTGTCTAAAGAAGTGTTTGTCTCCCCAAGTTCGAGCGTTCTCTCGCTATAGTGTCAAAAAGTTGAATTGCCTCCTCGTACTCTTTTCATAAAATTCTCCCGCACACATCATTTGATGTACCGTTATTACCAGAGATAATCCTTGATGAAAGGCACACTATTCAACATCCAACCCATGACGAGGGATAAGATGGGATGAGATCCCCATATCTTTCCCATACCGCAAAGGGTTCACCCGGCTTAAAAGTTCGAATTGCTCGCATGAGGGCATTAGGTGTGCGGAGGGAAAACTTATTGAGGAATTCATTCCGCATGTTTTCCAATGCAAAGATCGAATTAGCGCAGCGGAACGGAACTGCATTTCTCGGGCTTTCCTTTAAAGAAAAGGAAATAAGACCAAATGTATAATGTGAGAGGGGAACCGGTGGGAGAGGAATGCACCGCAGACATCTCAAAATCCTCATGAATGGTGCAAGGATTTCGCATTCGAACCCCTTTGCAAATGTGTAGAAGACGGATCATTTCCTACTTCATCGGAATCACCGCCTCATCGTGAAGCGCACAAGAATTTGTGGTGGTCTCCGAGGTTGCACTCGAAGGGTTCTTTCACATCGGGCAAAGGAGCAGGAGGATCCCAGTACACACTATCGCACATGCCACGCACAAGGCTGATTTTGTCAAGGTTACCATTTCCTCCTCCTAGCACTGGTTTATTGGGACAGAAGACGCTTCCATGTCAGGAGGCTCATGTAGTCTCACGATTCTCGTGATTTTCCATTGAGGTAAATGTTATCTTGAGACACTTGGTTTATAATCGTTTCTCAAGGTCTCTAGGGGATACAGCTTCGATTAATCGGTGTTTCTCGCTAAGTAGCCCGATTGACATGCACTATACTTACTGGCTCCAAGAAACACTTATCGAGATTTCAACAAAACAAAACAAATAAAGAAAATGAGAACGCATCTGACAATGCACTGCAATTACCTCTAAATTTCTTCAGATCAATCCTCGTTAGTCGCCACCACCCCTGCAACGGCGCCCAAAAATGCTTCGTCCCGATTAGTATGCTCAATCTCTATTCCCAAGCGTAGGAATTATAGTCGCTTCGAAGATTGTAATACTGTGGAATCTGCTGGTAATATCTCCACAGGAGTGGTCTCATCTTGCTGATCAGGAGCTATTCTCCAATTAAAAGTATGGTTTAAAGAAAAAACTGTGAATGTTGTGTTGCTTTGATTGAATGGTTGATTGGTTTGAATGTTTTAAAATAGAAAGACAATTGGCCGGGATTCTTAGGGTTCCACCACTTTGACTGTGTAAGTCCCACCTCTTATTTTATAAACTCATCTAGGAACCATTGAGAAACTAAGCTGCCGATGGAGGGTTTATCTTTGAATGCCTTTTGGAAAATAAAGATGATCAAGAAATACTAAACACTTGTTCTCAATTAAAAACGAACCCTTAGTTACATTATGATCAAGCACAACGTACCTAAATATCTCGTAACACGTTGTCAAGAATTCGTCTAACCAATGGTTTAAACCTTCTTACACAAGTGATCAATATTACACAATTGGTTTAAAATCAATAGAGGAATTGGAGGGACTTACCTTGATCGGGTGTTTCCCGTATGATCCCAAAGAAGAGGAGGTTTAGAACTCCATAAAAACTTATAAGAACAATTAAAGATAAAGAACGACAAGATAAACAAGATCTTGCAAAATCGTAATTAACTTGTAAAACCGAGAATGGAGAATATGGAATGCTAAGATTTAAAACCAAGAAATATTTATGCCGAAGAGTACAAACTCTGAATCAAATTCAAAGAGTGAAAATTCAACTGGATGTGCCAGTACCGCCGAGAAAATGGAGAAAAACTATTAAAACCTAAACCCTCGAATTGAAGAACTAAAAAGAAGGAAAGAGAAAACTAAAACTAAAGGAAAAGGAAAACTCTCGAATACTTGTGTTCTCCTCCTTTTATAGCCCCCTCCAAAGTGATTTTTCCATTTTGGTTCGCTATTTTAAGTGATTCTCGCGTATGGATTGAATTCCCACAATTCCGCAGTTTCCATAGTCCCACCCAGACTTTAAGTCCCACGGCAGAGGAGTTGCTCACCGCCACTTTTCCAGCGAGTGCGCCCAGAGGGACTTGTCCCACCAGAGGACTTGTCTCACCGGCCAGCTTTTTTCAACAGGTTCCACCGTAGGACTTTGGTCCCACCGGGCAGACTTGTCCTCTGCTTTCTCGCTTCTCTCGGGTTCCCCGAGACTACGCCACTGCTCACCCACATCTACATTGCTTCATATTAGCTTCCCGAGCTTACATCCTTGTGCACTTACGTTTTTAAACCTAAAAGACCTGCACAAGTCTGAAAACACATAAGAGATTAGAAGTACCTGTTCTTATGCCAAACGCGGAGTACATCAGGGTTTAAATGTGTTCGATTCTCTTATAATTATCACCAAATGTGTATTCACTGATAGTGGACAATGACCAAGTCTCCGCTTCACTTCCTACCGGGTCCCACTCTTTACTTACTCCATGGATCGCCGAAGGAATGGAACTTTTATGAGTGAAATTGTCGTATTTTGTATGGGATTCCATTATCGATAGTGTTTCGACCGCTGAATCAAGCGGTTTAATACTGCTTTTTGGAAGGAATTACGCTTAACTTTGGTGTACGATCGAATTTCAGCACCGCTTCCATCCATAAACAAATGGACAAATTCCGAAAGAGTGATTCAAGGTTAAAGATATTTCGGGGCTGTGTATTAGATTTTTCGAGAAGTTGGGATAGGCATATTCCACTCATGGAATTCCGCTCTATAACAACAGCTTATCACCCAAAGATTGCATGGCCCCGTATGAAGCTTTGTATGGAAGAAGATGTAGAACTCCTATGTGTTGGACAGAGTTGAACGAGCATAAGATTATTAGTCCTGATTTAGTAAATGACACAGAAGAAAAAGTTCAGATTATTCAGCAGAGGTTAAAAGTCACTTGATATAGACAAAGTTGTCTTATAAGCACTCAAGAGAAAGGGATATAGAGTTTGAAGCTCTGAGACAAAGTGTTTTTAAAAGTATCTCCGTGGAAAAAAAATACTCCGCTTGGAAGAAAAGGAAATCCAGTCCAAGATTTATTGGCCCTGGCAGATTTTAGAAAGAGTTGACCAAGAGCGTATCGTTTAAGTAATTTCTATGGAGTTAGCCAAATTACATGATGTATTCCATGTGTCTATGCTTTTGAGATATCGCCCGACGACGCCTATATTACCAGCTCAAGATATGTTAAGAGCAAGAAGATTTCACTTTCGGCGAAGAGCCAAAGCTATTCTAGATCGTGAAATAAGACAGCGCGAACAAGTGTCCCTCCGGTAAAGGCTCAGTGGCAACATCACTACAGATGTTAGTTTACATGGGAACCATAATCGGCTAATGAGGGTGCAGCACTTTTAGTCATAGCCAGGTAATTTCGAGGACAAAATTTATTTTTAAGGGTGGGGGAGGGGGGAATTGTAACACCCCGAAATATATCCTAGTCGTTTTCAACGTGTTTAGGGTATTTTGTAGGTATAATTTGAATTTTTTGCAATTATTATTTTGCTAAGTAAGAAATTTTCGAAACCTGGAATTTGTACAAGATACAAGGGTAAAAGTGGAAATTGTCAAAATAGGATACAAAAGTCGTAAGATGATAAGATTATATGCTAAAGTGTAAATAATGGGAAGTTGTGGTGCAAATAGAAGGGAATTTGAGGACCAAAGTGCAAAAAAAGGAAAATTAAAAATCAAAAGGGGATAGGACCAAGTTGGTCTCTCATTTTTGAGAGAGCAAAAACGTGAAGAAGAATAGAGGAGAAGAGAAGAAGTAGAGGAAGAAGAAGAAGAAGAAGAAGAAAGGTATGGAAACTATTTGTGTATGGAATGTTATGGTTTAGTAAGAATGGCTATGGGTTTGTATGGATATTAATTAGATCCATTTTCTGGGGTGGTTTAGTTAGAATTCATCCCAACCCTTGATTTGTTGAGAGAGTCAGTTGGTAAACCCTAGTTTGTATAAGATGAGCATGGGAATCCTCCTTGAGTATGGATTCGGGCACATGTATCGACACATGCTTGTGTGTTAGGAAGTTAACCTAACTTATAAGTATTTGAGTTAGTAGCTTGGAAAACCCTAATTAATCTCTCTATGCTTGGTGTTAATAAGCTGGGGAATACTGAGATGTTTTTCTGGAAAGTATATGAGTTTTATTTTGTTTTTGGATCTTTTTCTAGAAAAAGGGAAGAAATCATCAAATTTTAGCAATTTCGGGGGTCCTACGCCGCAGCGTAGGGATCCCCACGCAGCAGCATAGGTCCACGCCAAGGCGTGCCATGTCCACGCCACGGCGTGGCTGAGAGGGAGGATTTGGCCAGCCTTGTGTACGCCACAGCGTAGCAAAGCTGCGACGTAGCTACTGTTCACAGCATGGAAAATTTTGTGTTTTTGTTTCGTTTTTCTATTCCGTTATTTCGAGGACTTGTCTATTGGACTAATGAGGACCCTATAAGTGAATGAAAGGATTCATATGCTCAGAAGGTAAAGGAAAGAAAATTAGACTGCTCTCGCCGCCGGGCGGCTTTAGTTCTGTTGCTGGTAAACTTAATGTCTTTCGCCGGCGCGATAATATCATAAGTTCCGAAACACATATAATTGTAGGACTTCCTAAGACCAGATATCGAATGATATGGCACCTCTTTTACATGGGCAGGGACATATAGTACTTCGGTACTCTCTGATTAGTGCGATGGCACTCTCTGACTGTGCTTCGGCACATTTAGTACTTTGGTACTCTCTTATTATTGTGACGACATCGCCAAGATTTCTCGAAGACTTCGCTTGTGCTTCTAAGACCTCGCATCGTGGTCGTATCTTCTGCATCATCATGGTCATTCTACTCATTTATCATCGTCTACATAGTCAAACAAAGAGTATGATAAGAGTTTGAATAACTAATAAGAGTAAAGTAATATACCATTTTGCTCGAATGTACCTACGTACCTCCGTACAAGTATAAGCTCAGAGTACCTACGCGTACCTCCGTATAAGAGCAAGCCTCAGAATCTCTAATGAGATCCGAATAAGTATGTCTTCATAAGTACAAGTATGTGTATAAGTTTGTTATATGAATTCATGAAAAATCTGGAGACCGCATCGATATTTGTTAACAAGTATAATGCTTATCAAAAGAGTATTGATGCATGTGTATAAGTATAAGTCATATATTTCCCACTAACTGTTAAACTTAGCACGGGTTTTAATCCTTATAGGTACAGAGGAGGACGTTCGCGATCTTCCGCATACTGCTGGGACAGCACACTAGTAGGGGTTCATCACTTGTAGGTTTTACGCTCTGATTATGTAAATGTAAATGTACAGTTTTTGTATATGTATATGTAAATGGGACTCAAGACTCGCATGTGATCGATATCAGAAACACCACCATGGTGGCAGTTTTATATTTTGTATCATTGTATATGACATTTTGATTTTGTTATAAGACTTAGGCCCACCAATGTCTGAAAAAGCAGGTAAAGAGTCCCAGTATAGTCTCACGGCCCTTCGTCCGCCTAGGTAGGAGACTTCCAGGGTGCGAGACAAACCCGATCTTCCTGGTGAGAGAGGCGCAGGTACACATTGTATTGTGATGCCTCGAGGGACTGATTGGGATGTGTTTTGATGTAGTCCGGGAGGGTTATGGCTTATGGTTATAGGCAATTAAAGAATCACAAGTAGAATTACCCTATGCATGATATGGAGTTGGTAGCCATTGTCTATGCCTTGAAGATATGGCATTAGCACTGCATCACGAAAGGCCTGAAGTGTTTTCTCGACCACAAAAGCCTGAAATATATCTTTACCCAACGGGACCTCAATATGAGGCAGCGCATGTGGATGGAGTATTTGGAGGACTATGACTTCACTTTGCATTACCATCCCGGTAAAGCAAATGTGGTGGCTGATATGCTCAATCGGAAGTCACGGGGAGTATTGGCTAGTATAGCTTCCCGAGAATGGTAAATAAATGTGGTCAGGTCAAGAAGACTATAGTACAGTGATCATGCTCAGGGTACTTTGGGAAGTTTAGTGGCTATGCCATCCCTATTAAGCAGAGTGATCAAGTCCCAGGCATAGGACACTGAGATATTGTCCATCAGGGACCGGGTACAATCGGGTATAGGTGACGAAGGCTGGATCATTCACACAGATGGTAGTCTTCGGTATAAGGGACGAGTTATGGATCCCCGCCAGTAAACTTGAGAGGAAGATCCCCAAGGATCCATTGCTCGCATTTTGATGTATCAAGGTGGCATGAAGATGTACCATGATCTTCATCGCCAGTATTACTGGAGTGGAATGAACCAGCAAGTTGGGGATTTTGTTCGTCGGTGTCTCACGTGTCAGCAGGTAAAAGCTAAACACCAAAGGTTGGCGGGGTTACTTCAGCCTTTAAAGGTAGTAGAGTGGAAGTGGGAACACGTCATGATGGATTTTGTGACTCATTTGCCACGGACATCGCGAGGGCATGACGCGGTATGGGTGATTGTGGATCGGCTCACAAAGTCAGCACACTTTTTAGCAGTGCGGATGACCTTTACTCTGGAGGAATTCTGCAGGTTATACATACATGACATTGTCCAGTTACATGGAGTGCCAGTCTTTATAGTATTGGACCGAGAACCCAAGTTTACAACTCACCTTTGGGAGAGCTTCCAGCGAGCCACGTGGGACACACTGAGCACGAGCATCGTCTTTCATCCCTGCATCGAACCACAATGTAGAAGTCTATCCAGAGGTTAGAAGACATGTTGCGAAAGATGCCCGGACCTTAAGGGTAGCTGGGAAAAACATTTACCCTTAGAAGAATTTGCCTATAACAATAGTTACTAGGCTAGTGTACGGATGGCACCATATGAGTCGATCTCTGATCTGCTAGACGGAGGTGGGAAAGAAACCCTCTATGGGTCCGAATTTGGTGAGGGACACCTGTGAGAAGGTGGACTTGATATGGAAGCGTCTCCTCACGACTCAGAGTTGATAGAAGAGATACACCAATAAACGACAACAACCTCTAGAAATTGAGGTGGGTAATCACGTATTCTTAAAGGTAATGCCTAAGAGAGGAGTGGTCGTGTTCTGTGTTTAGGAAATCTATCACCGACTATTACGTTTCGAGGTACTCGAGAGGGTAGGTACAATTACTTACCGATTGGCATAGCCGCCAAGCTTATCAGATGTTCATGCAGTATTCCATGCCTCCATGCTCCTAAGTAATATTCGCACTAACCCGACGTAGCCAGACGGCTGAGTCATTTGATACTAATAGGACCTTCGAGGAGGGACCGGTACGTATCATGGACAGCCGGGATAAAGTTTTTCGATGCAAGACTGTGAGGCTAGTGAATGTGTTATGGCAACACCGTGTAGTGGAGAAGGCAACATGGGAACGTGAGGACACGATGCGTACCCGTTATCCTTTCTTGTTTAAAGACGAAGGTAGGTTGTTTAGTCATTTGATAATGAAATGATCATTGCATACATATAATCGATGTATAGTGTGTGAATCGGGGACGAAATTCTTTTAAGGGGCGGAGAACTGAACACCAAAATTTGAAATTTTCACAAGATGTACCACCGCTTCAATACAAGGTGTAAGCTCAATTTTTTTTCTCAACCTCAGTATTAAAACAGACTCACCATTGATTCGCTCTACGGTCTAGTTACCAAGACAAATTTCGTTGAATTCTGAGGCGATCTAAATTTCACATATTTTAGGGCGAAATGGACAAATGACAGGGTGACACGTGGCATGATGCCACATGGCATCATGTCCCTAACATAAGAGCCATGTGGTGGCATGTGCCAATTTCAGCTTAGTACATGTGACACTTGGAAAGTCACCTAGGTGTCAATCAAGAAGAGTTGTGGTACACAGCCATGTGGGTCACACCACAAAGAAGGAAATTTATTTAGCGAGGGGGAGGATGGATCAGTCTTATGAAAAGGAAAAGGGAAGAAGGAAAAGGAAAGAAAAGGAAGAAGGAAAAGGAAAGGAAAATCAACAAAGGAAATGGAGGAAGGAGCATGAGACTTGGTTCTTCCTCCCCGATCTACGACATGCTTAGATGGACAACCATCGTAATTAAGAGTCAAAGTCTGCCTACGCAATGAAAGCTACACGAGGTACCAAAAGTAGGAGAGGTTTCACTGGCGCACTAAGAGTGTAGGGTTCCTCCCATCCAGCGTTGGTTTTCCGCTATGGGTCGCTCTCAAGGGCTGCGTGGGTTTCAATTTCACCTCATGGGATAATACAAGGGATTGCTCAGACTATTTCTCGGATAAATCTATGACCCGCCCGCGGCCTGGCTTGTTCCGTAACCGCCGATCCGGGGCTGTTTGGGGAGTCCCTGACGATGGGCCGCAGGCCCATTTCAGACGATCGACAGCTTTCGCTCAGCGTAATCGGCCATGTGGATCGTGTCAGGGCATAACTTTTGCCACATGAGGTCTTAAGGACCAAAAGTGTCACTACTTGGATTGAATGATGATCTTGGTGGTTGTTGCTTGACTGATGTTGATATATGTGTGTTTAGATATATTGACATGGAATGTGTGATCTATGGAAATTGTATGCTATTGATATAGTTGTCTAAGATACTTGGTATGAAGTATGATTTGTTTGTCCATATAGCCTTCATTATACATGTGACATGATATTAACATGCAAGGGTATTATCGAGATTACATATGCCTCTGTGGACATCGCATTGTATGGGTGTGAGTGCATGGTTATGATCATTCACCATTCTTGGTGAATTGATGGGTAAGCTTCAATACCGCTGACGATGTCCAACGTAGTCTCACTGGCCGCATAAAAATGGAAAAATGTGGCGCGGTAATAGCATGGGCTAGATTCTCCTCAAGTGAAGACCGAACTGCCCGCATAATATCTGACGGTGGAAAGTCCAAAAGGTTGAAGGCATGCCGAGTCCTTGGTGAGACTCAAAATCAAGTACCACAAACACACTAGATTTTTATTATAAATGGATCACGGAGGGCGATATATCCAACGGTTTGATTTATAAAACAAACTAATCTCATTGGGAAATGGTCATTGATGAAAAACATCAATAATCGATTATCACACCCCGGCATATGCATTGTGTGGTGGGATTCGGTGAGACTTTCAGATATGCAGGTAAGATCGAGTCATCTATCATGGCATGGGTTCCTGCTGGTAAATTGCATATTTTTCTCTCGGAATGTGAGCGTCCTAAGCGTGAGACATGATCATTACATGCACTTATGAGGGAGTGAGGGATAGCCTGAGGAGTTATCTCTATTTGCGTGGTTCACCCTATATGGACAACATGAAACAAAAAGTGTGGAGCACACTAAGTGAATCCAGTGCTCATTCGGAGGTCGCGAACTCCGTGAAGAGAAATGACATGGCTTTAACATCATCAGTAAAAGTTTTGGGATACATCCGTCCGTTTATGTACATAAGTCGTAATTAAACTTTTTATGGATGGTTTTAATGAAATCGTATGTGTTTTCACAAACATGAGCATTTGACCAAGATAGTCACTGACCTGTGAGGTTCTAGCTCAAGAGGGCTGGGGTTTCATATAGGCTAGTGTCAAAGATGGAACCAAGAAGTTGCTATCTGACTGGTTTCTACGATGCCGACATCGGGCCCGATATCTTGACACAAGATCTTGTAGCACCACTGGCCTGATGTCGCGACATTGATTTCTAATATCGTTACATTGGCTTAATGTCGTGACCTTGGCCTGATGTCATGACATTGTTTTCCAATGTCACAACATTGTATCCTGTAACGATGACGTCGGTCGCACATTAGCCCGATGTCGTGGACCCTCGCCTAATGTCTCAACATTACCGGTTGTAGCAACACCGGCCCGGATGTCGGACATGGGTTCCAATGCCTTAATATTATCCGATGTCGCGGACTTCGCCTAACGCTGTCGCATATTGGCCTAATGTATCAACATTCGTACCCTAATGTTTAATTTGAAACTCAATGTCGCAAAATTGGTCTGATGTTGTGACATGCCCTAGGGGCAAAGTACGCATTGCTCATAGTGTCAATCGCTCGGATGTCGCGATATTGCCATTACCTAGTTAAATAATGTCACAACATCGTGGACGGGTGTCAGGATTATCAGAGCGACCAGTTTCCGGTGCAACTGCTCATGTTCTCGTTCGTCGTTTTCTCCACCTAGCGAGTTCTCTTTCGCCTAGAAGGACCTGGAACGCGGAAACTCGGCATAAGGAGGTTTTGTTTGATCTCGTATAGTTATGGGTTTTCTCTCGTAAATGAGACGCGAACGACGCGGGTATTGAGCAATCGATCCACTGCATTTTCGCTGAAGTCGATGGTTATCGGCCAGGAGCCCTGTGGTTCGGGGTCACAAAGATGGTATCGAGCTGTGAGTTTAACCAACCTGGTGGGGCTTGCTAATGTATCCCTTCTACATGGACACTTTTCTAGAATACCAGATTGCATCCTAATTTTAGTTTTATTTTTGAACAAAAAGGTGCGTTCTCGTTTGCTTGTTCACCATATGCATCGCAAAGCCAAGTTTAGCTCGTCGAGGGGGCTATACAGATCCAGCTTCCACTCTATGCTTGGGAACTAGTCAAATAAACACTAAGGTTCACTTGGAAAGGTTGAGTGAGGACTTGAGGATAGCCATACCTTGATCACCATGCCATAAGAGACCTTATCCATTAGAGAAACTAAATACTTTGGGGTCCCGACGTAGCTCAAATCTTGCAAGATCTTCCTCAATGATTGTTGTATAGTTTGTGCACCTTCTTTACTCCATATCTTATTGTTTGTTTTGTTTTCAGATTGTTTTATTTTTGTTCGGTTGTTACTTGTTTTGATTAATGTTCCTTTATCTTCGCTTAACTATCAGGACAGGCGGGATTAACAATAAGTTGGTCAGTGATAACCGCTTTCAAAAGTGGTATTTTTACATGCTTGATTTCTACATCTTCCTGCCCTTTTAAGTGGTAATTATGCCCAATTAGCCAATAATACAAATTGTTGATCCCAAAAGCAAAGTTACAAATGTTTCCTTCAAGTGTATGCATTATGGGGGGTTTTAAGCCTAAATACATCACTTTGGGATGGATTGATGATTTGGAACTCCCGAGGATGACTCACTCATGACTGAAGGAAGGTCATAGAAACATGCAAGAGGGAGTTTGAATAAGTTCAAAGCCCTGGAAATCAGAGAAAGCTCGAAGAGATACAACAACAAAGAAAACCTCAGACCACCCGAAAGGAAGGTGGAGATTTTCTCACTCAAACAGAGTGAGTGGGACATCTCGCACTCAAACATGTGAGTGTGAGATTTCCAAGTGAGTACGAGATTCAAGTGCGAGACCAAAAATAGAAAGTCCAAAATGCGATTTGATTTTGATTTCTTACTATTTTTTTGCTCCAAAGTTGTTGTAATCAACAGAAACATTGAAATTTGTTCCAAGTCCAATAAATTATAAATAGGGAACAAGATGAAATAATCTACAATTTTTGACTCATTCTTTTAATTTTTGGATTTTTAGGAGTTGAAAATCTTTCAGCATGGTTTTTTAATAAGGTTTCAAATTTTATTACATGCTATGCACGAATTCTTCTCTGTTCATGGATGCTATCACACATTCTATGTAGGAGCAAGACTTTCCTTGTAAGGTGAAAGGTGGAACCCAAGGCACCAACTCGGGAGGAGTTTTGTGAGAGAAAAGTGCTTCAAACCAAAGGTATAAATTGCTTGGTGAGGATCTCGAATAGGTCGGTTCTATAAGCATATAAGGTTGACACCCTAAAGAGAGTCAGCGGACATAGGTGTATTTCACTTTAGCCCCATCTTCGACATATGGACTTGATATGTTAGTAAAGCACACGACGCTCGTGATCCTAAGTGTAAGGGAACATAAATCTTTTCGACCGACAAAAAGGAACCTAAGGCTGGAATAAGTCGACTTTAAACCATACTGCACTCGAGATGCTATAAAATTTCCTATCTCTTTGTGACCACTCAGTGTAATGAGAGGATCGATTGACGCCAATTCCCTATTCGATGACAAAGAATTTTTTTATAACTCTTAATTCTCCTGAGAGATGTCTTGGCAGAAAACCTCTAATCCCTAAGGCTTTCTCTTATTTTAATAAAATCAAATTTTCACCATCTATTCTCAAAAATCAGATTTTTAAATTAAATTGCTTTAATTTTTCTTTTACTTGAACTAAGCCCAAAAGCTATTGTTTAAAAAGAATACCCTTCCTATGAGGAATCTAAATACCACTATGGCTATAGTAGCTTTAGGCTACCCCTAACTAAGTTTCTTTAGGTTTATAAATTTTTGTGCATCTCAAGAAAAACAAAAATGACCACATTAGCTAGTTCTCCACGAACGATCAACAATTACCACTATTGCATAACAAAAATTAACATTTCAGTTAATCGAGTTAGTGCCCAAAATGCTATTTTGAACCCTATTTTTTAATAGGTTTTGAGCACATTTTGTGTACTAATTGTTATAATTAACCCACTAACATGTTCGGGGTCCCTATCAGACACACCGCATTTTGTGGGAAAATTTGCATTTCATAGCTTTCAAATTATGTCGAAATTGCTGAGTCGATCCTCAAGCACAAAGAATTCAAGTCAAACCTAGCATTGCAGATCAATGACCAGAAGGAAAGAGAAAAAGTGAAGAAAAATGGAGCATTACAGATTCCATCCCCGGCACTGCTCCCTGTACCCGCATCCCGAAGGCAATCGCTCCTCGCACACTCGTTCTCCTGCATTTCACGCAATTGTTGTTTTTGCTACAATTTTTGGTTTTTCTCCTTTCACCCTTGTGCTCTTAATCACTTATGTTTGATTGTATGGTATTTCACTTGGTTTGTAAGGCTACATAAGCCATTTGTATACATTGTCGGGAGTCGCTTTTGTCAGAAATAAAGTTAGGTTCCAAGCCCCGTTTTTTCCTTTCTCTCATTTTCTCCCTTCGGTTACTCAAACACCTCCGAGGATGACAACTCGTAGGATGGTTGGCTAGGCTTCTTCCTCCTTGAAGAAGACGGCCATCAAGCAACGTTTGGAGGTACGCACGGTCCTCTGCTTTTAACGCACGCATTTATGGCTGTTTAAGTTCCTACTTCTCACTTTCAGTTAAAATCTCTACATACTCTCTTTAATGTGTATTTGGTAAGTTTTTTGGGTTCAATGGATACTTTCACTAGATCCATTGATGCCTTTCGCTAGTTGTCTCCCCCTCGCTATTTATCGCGATTAGGTTTTCGAGATGTGTTTTCACCTGGGTTAGAACATGGCGCCATTTAAATGCTATGTTTCAAAAGGGAAAATCATAGGGTTTAGTTTTTAAAGCTAAATGAAGACCGGTTCAGGAAATGACTATATGTCATGCTCCCCAACGAGAGGAAAGACCCGAGGACATGTTAGTCACCCTAAAAACCCTAACCCAGTGGCCTGAGACTTCAAGGAGTTCGTTTCTTATTTTTCTGCATTTTATTTTCAGTTTTAAACCCCAAACCTCAACGTTTAACCAAAACCTGAAAATCCAAATTTAATCTTCACCGCTTTTGATTTCACCAAATCATTTGTACGAAAACCCATCCCCGTGTTCGACCCTAAATCACTATATACCGCAAGAGTTGACTAATAAGTAAAGAGGAGGAACTTAGATATAAATTTGTCGATTCCGCATCACCCTACCATGCACGAATCATTAACAAAGTTTTATAAATACAATAAAGTATTCAAACCTACAAAGGAAATGCACTCTTGCTCCATTGAAGTATTTATCTCTTACCCTTAATGAATTGACATCAAATGTTGAAATTTGACAAAATCTCAACCCTGCTATCAATGAAAACTCTAAGCAACCAAATCTTAATCCTTTTTAGCCAACAAGTATCCAAATTTCTTTTTTTTTTTTAGTGTGCCTTTTGCCCAACAACATATTGTGAACACTCAGCTAGAATTTACCAATCATACTTCATGAAAGGCCTTAAACAAGATGTCTTGAACATCTATAGATGGGTTTCATTCAAGCTCTCTTTGATCTTCTCAATTGCACTTACATGTGATAAACATGCCACTTTATAAGGGAAATGTTCATTACGTGTACTTTGAATCCCAATTTTTGAAGTACAAGTAGCCTTTGTCGCATTACATTTTTCTTCATGTTAAGAAAAAAATTTTAAACAAAAAAACGTCGAGTACGACTTTACACCAAAACTATAAATATATTGTAAACATATTTGAAACCGATGTTCTCAAATTGCATGTTTTTACACTTGTATTTTGAGTACACAATAAAACCCCTAATTTAGCCAATTGTTGGTTCCTAAGCATTAAACTAATGAAAATATGGAGTTTGTGTTTTTGTAGGTAATTAGGTGCAATTAGCAGAGTTTTGAGCCTTTAAAGGCAAGCCACATGTATACCAGAGTTGCTAGCATGCGTAGGCATGTCAAGACACAAGTAAAGATCAAATTGGAAGCATGAGGAAACCCTAGAGTGATTTCAAAATCACTACCAGTGATTGCGAAAATCTCGCGCTTTAGCCAATAATTAGCTTTGTTTCAATCAATGTTAAGGACTATGAAATTTTCAAGAAGGCAATCGTCATCCTACTTGAGATTTCACAATGACCTCTAGTCATTGCAAAATTTTGCAAAGGCAATTCATTCTCTTCATAAAGGGTTTTCAGGAGTCGCCACAACTCCATCGTGAGAATTTCCAAGCTCATAAGTGATCGGGAAACTCGAGAAGGCGTAAAATGAAAGAAATTCATAAATATCGATGGGAGAAGTCTTAGATGACCAGGAATGGAAAGGAATGTGCAAGGGGATATTATTGGGGGCCTTGGAGTGTTTTATAAAAGGAGAGGAGAACCAGAGAGAAGAGGAAGCAAAAATCAAAGGGAGATTGCAAGAGGCTCGAAGCACATCAACAGAGTTCATCAACCTCCAGAATTTCTTCTTCTTCTTCTATGTTTTCCTTTTATTTTTGTTGGATATTTAGTTTAGATATGTTTTAGTTTCTTTTGTCTAGTGCTAGGGTTTAAATTTAATCTTTTAGCACAGCTTTTCATTATAATGGGTATTTTTATGCTTAATACTCTTAGGCACGGCCACTGCTTCACATGATATCATTCGACGGAGACCGAGAGTGAGATAAGGATGGATCGGGAATGGAGTGTCAAGGATGACTATAGGATGTAGGATATCTATGGCTCCATGTGGTCTAGTAATTAACTAAACCTATTGCTCTCTATAAACATAGGGTTTGAGGTAGAGATGTGATAACCTAGTTTTGTGAGTAGGGTGTTGATGATCGAGAGATATTGACATTGCAATAGGATTAATCGACCTTCAATACATGGAATTGTTGCTTTAGGATTTGATTATGCCCTAGTCATTGGGATTAACCTAGATGAAACCGAAAACCCTAGATTTCTCTCATAATTTGATAATCTCATAATTAGGTTAAACAAAAATCATTCCCATCACAATAAAACAAACATAGGATTAAACTAGTTTGGTAATCACAGAAGTAGTCCTCTGGTTCGATAATCCCACTCTAAGTCCCTTTTATTACTTGAACGATCCGTATATAAACATTAAATTGAAAACTTAACATTTATCAAGTTACTTGTAAACAAAACTTAATCATGTTATGATTTATGTGATTATTTTATTGAACATGTAAAACATAACAATTTTTTTGTTATTTCAATTTGATATCTATGCTACATACATTCTCATTCGATTTTTCTATAATTTCCATTGTTGATGAATCATTAACTAGTAGAATGTAAGCTTGTTTTTCTCGTATCCCTGAAAAATAAATATAGAGTTTCAAATAGCAACTACAAGAACTAGTAAAGCCATTACCCAATAGCATATAGATTGATCATGTGAGAACTGAAATAGATACATTCAAGTGATAAAGTAATAGACAATCTTTAAGGACATAGAGAAGGCAAAAAAAGACCCCAAATTCAAGTGTTAAAAATAATATACCTCTTTTTTTGTCCATATACTTTTGCGTGAAGCTTGGAAACTTCTAAATGAGAAAATATCCAAAAAAATAATGGGTTGTGTTTATAGGGATTTCTTGCAAAATCGAGATTGTGAAACATTACTTAATCTTAGTACGCTTTAGAACTCCAACTGAAAATTCATTATCAGGCCGGTTTGTGTTCAAAATGATTTGGGTCTTCTACTAAAAAAACACCACAAATGAATTATTTGATAAATTTGGTATGTGGAGTTGTTCTTTATTCAGGAGTACTTGTGAAATGATTATAGAATTACATAAATTCAAATTTTGTTTACTCACGAGGAAAAAGATAATCGCCACATTAACCCCACCATGCTGGTCACTTTGATTCTCAAACAGAAATGCATAAATGACTTTATAGGGAGTAATAAAGGATTGATGGCCTTCAGATAAGCTTGTAGGTGGATGTTGTGAATCGTGGCAAACAATGGTGATAAGAATCAGAAAAAAAGAAGAATACACACAAGGTTTTACGTGATTCGGTAGCTGCGTCACATCCACGGAACGACGCCCAATTTTCGCCATCACTAAAATAAGGTTGCGATAAAGAGGGTATTTATACTAACTCGTTATTACCAAATTACAAAAATACCCTTATACTCTAAATATACCATACCGTACCCCCAACCTATTATTTTGCCCCCCAACAAAGAGGATATGTCTAAAGTCACTTTGCTCCGGAACTTGCCCCTTTTTATTCTCAAAATGAGCCACATGCCATAACAATCTCCACCTTGGCAAATATTCACCTCTTTGAAGAAACTAAACATGGCTTGAAAACTCCACATTGGGCAATAAGTTGGGGCATCTCTCATCTAGCATCTAGGGATATTAATCAAGTCCAAGAAATGCTTGAACCCTTCTATGGTAACAACTTTGGTCAACATATCCACCCGATTCTCGTGCATGAATCTTCTCAAGCAATAACTCACCAAAAGAGACCAACTCTCGATCTCAGGAAATCTCAGCGATCTATGTATTCGTCCTTGCATGATTCACCTGGTTCTTTGCCAAAAAGATGACACTTTAACTGTCACAATGCAACTGAACTCCGCCTTGCTGAATACCTAGTTCTTAACTAACCCGCAGTTACATTGCTTCCTTGGCGCCTTGAAGCACTGGCCATATACTCGACCAATGGTAGATAATGTAACTGTGGATCACTGTAATGTTCAAAAATATTCCTAACAGCTTCTAACATGTTTAGGGTATAAAATAAAGTAAGAAATTTTTCCTAATTTAAATCCTAAGAATGAAAAATATACAACCTATAAATTTATAGGAAGCCAATAAATTTGGTAAAAATATCAAATGGGGACCTAAGGGTCATAAATGAAGAATGTAATTGCCAAAATCTAAATGAAGTGAATAAAATGAAATGAAAGTGAAATGAAGTGTTAAATGGAAAAATGAGAAAAGTGGATTTAAAGAGAAGGCCAATGGGCGGCCTTAAGAAGAATTTAAGACTTAAGACCAAATTTGGTCTTGTAAAATGCTATTTCTCACATTAGCAAAGCAGAAAGAGGGAGAAAGGCTAAGGCACATCCCGGTTAAATAAAGGGGAAGGGATTTAGATTTATCCTCCATGTAATCAAGGGACAAGTTGGATCAAGAAGTAAAGAAGGCTGAAGGAAAGAGAATCAAGATTTAAGGTGCATGAAAAACCAAACCTAACCCCTTTCTACTTGTGTTTGGTTTAATAAATAAATGCGTATAAAAGTGTTCTGGATGGTTTTAGTTCAGTTTGAGGTTGTTTTGCATTGTTTTGATTGGTTTGGATTATTTTGAGAATAAGCAAAAAGGAGAATGCTGGTTTTCAAAGGAAATGCTTTTAAAAATTATTGCAAACCCTCGTTTCTTGTTTTGCCATAGTTAAGTTATAATCATCCAAATTAAGTGATTAAAATTTTTTGAAGAACCATAAGAGATAGGGCTACAAATGTAATAGAAAGGACCAGAGCAAATTGTAGCTCTAAGGCTCCCGAACATGGGCTTAAAGGTGAGTTCCTGCAGCTCACGTATGCCTGCTTTGGGTGTTGTTATGTGTCATAAGTTGAGTTTCACTCATCCAAATTGAGTGATTAAAAAATTCTAGGTAAAATATAATTCTTAGGGAATACTACTTTGAAGGAATTGTAAGCAAAATTAAATTCCCAAAGTTCCATGAAATATTTCAAAGCCGGAGTTACGTGTAAGAACAGTCTGATTCTTCCTTGCAAATCGGAGTAATCTGGATGTAAAATGCAATAACTTGAGTTTTGGCGATCCAAATTTGATGATTCTAATTGGAGAAGAAACCTTATAACCATAGATTCAAATGAGGAGATACCAATTTATGGAGTTAAGACCATTGAAATTGAGAATAGCAGTAGGTAACCGAGTGAGCTGGGCATACCGACCGCCTGGCATTAAAATGTCAGAATTTGAGTTTGGATGATCCAAATGAGATGATTCAAATTCCTACTAAAATAGACTCATAGAGCTATAATTTTCTTGAAGGAAGCATGAGCAAAATATGGCTCACATGTGTCCTGATTTGTGCCACAAAGAGGGTGATCCTAATCAACAAATTTATATCCTAAAGCCCCATCGCCAGAAATAAGCTACGCAAAGATTGCGGGTCTGTGGCCTAACACGGGGATGGGTTTTCATCCAAAAATGATTCATCATGATTCAAAATGGTGAGGCTATTTGATTTTGGATTTGGGTAAAAAACAGAGAAATGGTTGTTCACTGCAACCAAACGCTTTAAATTAAAGTGTGAAATGACAACCTTGGAAGGCTGGGTCACTAGCTTGGATAAAATGTAAGTTATTAAGGTGTCCTCGTCATTTCCTCAAAAGATTAGGGCAAATGACATAGTCATAACCAAAACCGGATCTTTACTATTTTTTAAAGACTAACCCTTAAAAACAATTCCTATTTGAGTTAAAAACAAACACCGAGATTTAATGCCTTAATCGCTTTGAAAACATAGCATTTAACCTATTTTTAATGGCTCGTAAATGACATCTAATGAATGTCGTGCGGCATCTACCATTAAGAATGGATCAACCCCAAAGCATGATAAGTATTGACCAAGGGAAAGACATTAAACAGCATTAAACCTCATGAAATACTGAACAATAAATGCAAGACTGCTCCATTTAAAACATGAGTGAACGCCAAAACCAATTAATAACTGAAGCTAGCAACCCTCTTCAAAGCTGGGTGGCTTAGGCCAAGCATCCCTTGTCATCATCCTCGGTGCGGCAAAAACAATGTTAGTAGAGGTTAAGTTGCAGGTGGCAGATAGAAAACTGTGGTCCAAAACAGCCCGTGTTGCAAAGCTCTTCTAGACCAAAATGAAGTCATAGTGTTTATAAGGTGGCTTATATAGCCAACCAAAATGTGTAATGACTAAAATACCTAAAATACATGATTACAATAGGGACAAATGGAATTATACAAAACGAGGTCGTTTGAACCAAAAACGACGTGGGGAGGATTGGCTATGCTGAATTTCGCCATCACAGCTTAAATACAAGATATTTAAAATTTAAATTTTTCGGCTATGTGACAAAGAACTTTCGCCATGATAGCTAAATTTTTGCTAGCTTAATAAAACTGTAGATAGAGAAATTTCGCAGGGATTGCGAAATTTTCGCAATCCTGCAAAATTTTCAGCAATGCATAGCAAAAACCCGTAATCCCCCATCGCTTCCCGCATCTTCCATTTCATCGCTCCACTTCTGACATTTCTTCATTTCGCTGATGAAATCACCGAGAATTCTCAAACACCAGTGCCCAATACGACACCAAACTTGAAATTATGACTGAGGCTCACAAAACCTGCAAAATTACCAAAAACAAAGTCGAAATGAAATCAGTGGTACTAAGTGGACCTGCACATGTCAATTGGCTTAATTCACATGATTATACGCAAAAAGCACTCAAAACCTATCTTGAATAGACTCAGGGTCAAAGACTCCTGGGTACTAATCATGTCCCCAAAAATTTTTTCTAAGTGAAGGAGTATTGCAGACATCAACCCTAACTAAAAACCCTAGAATAACCGACCAATATGTGATTGTCATTGTATTTGAATAAATGGGTCGACGAGGAGGCGTTTCAGACAATTAGAGATTCTCAAGATTGAATCAAAGCTGACGAGATTTGGCTCATTTCCTCAAACTCCTCTCTATTTCTAAAATATTTGAATAATTACCAAATGATTTGAATTTTGGAAATGATTGACAAGAAAGTTAATATTGATTTGTGTTTGAATTATTTGCTTTAAGTGATTTGAGACAATTGCTTGTGAAACGACTTTGCATAAGAAAATTGCATGAAAGTGAAAATGTTCTATTTGCATACAAATGTATATATATACTATTGCAATAGATTGAATGATTTTTAATGCCCTTAAAAGAATATTAACCATTAGAATTGAAAGTTATGATAAATTGGTATACCAATAAGAGTCGAACAAGTGTACTTATTGTGGCATACCGATCCATAGCCCAATGCAAATAAGATTCGTGAGTGCACACTAACCCAAGACATATTTTATAAACCATGTTTACACGGCCGCAGCTCAAACAACTGCGTCGGCATCTGCTATCCCGTGCACCGAAAGCATATGTTATATCTCGACAAGGGCTAAAATGCAAATGATAATGAGAATGAAAAAGTGCATGATTTTCATCCGAATGATTTGTCGCATATGAAAATGCATGGGCCGAGATGACCAATGAATCAGAATTGATTAAATAGAAATATATCTTTATGTATGTATTGTACCGCATCGTCATTTTAAGAAATTACGAAAGCATTGTCTTATGAAATTGAATGTTTTGATTTAAACTCGAAATAAAGAGAGAATCAGAGAAATCACTAAGCATGAAAATGCTTAGCGTTTAGCTTTTACCCACGCAAAAACAGCAACGCCAGCCAAAGGTTGATCAAAGATCTATAAATAAAGTCACTTAAGAAAGCTAAGTGAATAAAAGTATATATTCACATATGCATCCATCCTACTCTTGAACAATCGATGTTTCTAGATCAAAAGAGTTAAACTCTGAAATGATTTTGTATATTATTTTGAATGGGCATGGAATGCCTTCATTGTAAATGTAAATGTTTATGGGCCTACATAATTGAAATCGCTTCTCGCATTATTTGAAAGTGTTTATACGAAATGGAATGTCTACTTCAATAGTTATTTTGTTTTTGTATATGTTTTGGTAAATGAACTCCTGGCTATAACCCCTGCCAGAATGGTGTGTCTAACCTGTATCTTACACTCCAATAACAGTCCTCCGCCAAAGTGAATGACGTAACTGTTGTGGTCCTCCTATCATTCAAACCCTACATAACTGCATCTACATATCCCACAACTAAAGAAACACTCAAGTTTCTACCAAACATGATGCCATATCCATAGTCCCCTTAAGAATTTAAAAGATCCACTGGATCGTATCCCAATGCGATCGTCCCTGATTCGGAGAAACCCCACCTCTTACCACACTAACATCTTCGCGGCCAAATCTGATCTTGTACAAACCATAACATACATCAAGCACCCCAATTGCACTTGCATATGGGACCTTTGACATGTCCTTTACATCATTATCTGTCTTTGGGCACTATGTAGTGGATAATCTAAAATGGTTCACCAAAGGTGTACTTACCGGTTTTCACATTCTCCATGTCAACCTCTCCAACACCTCTCTTCCTAACATAGCCATTCTAAGACAACCATAATCTCTCTAGAGCTCTTTCTCTACGAAACTCCATCCCAAGAATCTTCTTAACCACAACCAAATCCTTCATGTCAAATTCTCTACTCAACAAGATCTTCAATTTGTTGACCTCACTCATACTCTTTGCAGCAATCAGCATATCATCCACATAAAGCAATAGAAAATTAGATGAACCATCATCAAGACTCTTCACATAAACACAACAGTCATACTCTCATCTTTTGTAGACAATTCGAATCATATAGGAATCGAATCTCTTGCACCATTGCCTTAGGGACTGCTTCAACCCATATAGTGATTTCTTCAATTTATAGACCAAGTGTTCATGTCCATGTTGAGTGAACCCTTCTGGTTGTACCATGTAGACAGTCTCCTTTTACTCACCATGAAGGAAAGTTGTCTTTACATCCATCTGTTCAAACTCCATATCAAAATACACTACCAAACTCAACACTGTTATGATAGAGGTATGTCTGACCACGTGGGAAAAAATCTCATCATAGTCAACCTCATGCTTCTGTGAGTAACCCTTTGCTACTAGGCGAGCCTTAAACTTTTCACCATCATTTTCTAAAACTACTTCTTTCTTCTTGTACACCCACTTGCACCTTATAGCCCTCTTCCCTTTGGGAAGTTCCATTAACTCCCATGTTTGGTTCTTATACAGAAATTGCATCTCCTTCTCTATAGCACCCATCCAGCTAACTTTCTCTTGGCTATGTATTGCCTCCTGAAAGTTAGTAGGATCCCCACTACTAGTCATTAGTGTATAAGAAACCAAATCCTCAAAACCATACCTAGTAGGAGGCTTGATAGTGCACCCTTTTCTCCCGTGGCTATATTATAGGGTTGTTGATCTCTTGTACTAGCTCTCTCTGCATTCTGAGTATCATCCTTTGCATTATGAGTCTCTAGCTCCACCTGTACCACATGCTCATCACTGGAATAATTTTTCGGAGCCCGCTTCTCTTCTTTATGAGTATTCTGTAACATGACTTTCTCATCAAAAATCACATCTCTACTTATCACCACCTTGTTTGCCTTCGAACCCCGCAGGTTGAAGCCTTTTACCCCTTTATGATACCCTAGAAAAAATGCACTAACTAGACTTAGCATCAAGCTTCAATCTCTCTTCTCTAGCAACGTGTGCATAGGTTGGAAATCCAAACACTCTTAACCTCAAGTAGTCTACTTCATTACCTGTCCATACCTCCTCTACAACTTTCCCATCTAATGCTACCCTTGGTGACCTATTGATTAAGTAGCATGCCATACTCACCGCCTCTGCCCAAAACTTCTTTTTTAGCCCTTCATTCAATCTGATACACCGAGCTCTTTCAATTATAGATCTATTCATCCTCGCGCCATACCATTCTTCTATGGTGTCTTCCAGACTATGAAGTTCCTCTTAATCTCATGCTCCTTACACAACTTTGTTAATCTTGAGTTTGTGTACTCTGTACCATTATCTATCTTGAGGCACTTGATCTTCCTCTTGTTTGGTTTTCCAATTTAGTTTTCCTCAACTTGAATTTTGCAAATGTTTCTGACTTGTGCCACATGAAAATTACGAAATTTCTATGATTAAGTCATAATGAACGCCTGAAATATACATTGCATCCCAAGGATGTTTTCTATACTGGTCCCCAAACGTCTGTGTGAACACAATCAAGAATCCCCTTTGTCTTATGTGTGGAAATCTTAAACTACACCTTGTGTTGTTTCCCAAATATGCAATATTTTCAGAACTCAAGCTTGTATGTTTTAATACCCTTCAATAACTTTCTCTTATGAAGCTCTATCATCCACGCTCACCCATATACTTACTAACCGCATATGCCTTAGTATACTATCTAAATCAGGCTCTACTGTTATAGCTCCACCTACAATTATGGTGCCACCGGTTACATAGATATTCTGGCTTCTACCCATTTATCCTTTGTCAAGACACCTTTGCTCACCTTCATTACTTCATTGGTAGAGTGTAATTAAACAATTATCGTCCCATAGTTCCGATGAAATCATATTCTTCCTCGAGTTAGGAACATGTCTAACATGCACAACATTCTAATAATACCGTCGACATCTCAACTCATGTACCCATGCTAGAAAACACGAAAACATACCGAAAGCGATTAATTATGTCGTTGATGCGAACGATAACCTAGTTTCTTTAGATATCGAATGACGACACGGTTTTCACCGTTGAGTTTGTCTTATGAAACGTAGATACTTCGTACAATTTCGTCGAATTCTGAGACAATCGAAATTTCACGTTTTTCGAGGCATTTGGACAAATTATCACATGACACATGGCATGGTGGCCGTGTGCCATGTGAAACTTGCATGGGAGACACTTGGAACATGGGTGGGCCAAGTGTCATGCCCTTAGGATTGCATGAGTTGGGTGGGGGCCAAATGTCAAGCCACCCTCATGCATGAGCATGAAAGTGGTTGAAATTGTGGCATGAAGAACACTTGGTCCAGAGTTGACAAAGTGTCAAAAAAATTGGTGGTTGGTGTCCTCCACCTATGACAAACTAACTTGGTGGTTTGAGTAGGAATTCCAAACAATTCGTAGACAAGAGGAGAAGAAAGAAAAGAAAGAAAGAAAGAAGGAAAAGAAAGGAAGAGGATGAAAAGCTACAAGACCTCCATTGTTGCAGGGTTGAAGGATCAAGGACTTGATCCCACACACTACAAGAGGTAGGGACTTTGCCTATTTGGTTATTTTCCTTTCTTGGGGCCATGGAAATGGCATTGGTTGAGTTTGGTTGAGACCCTCAATAGAGGAAATTTCGTGTATAGGGTAAATGTTGTAGGGGAGATGCTGCCTAGTTTTTTTTCCCTTCGACCCCGTGACGGTGTTTTTGCCATAAATTGGCTATCACACATCATAATTGAGTGATTCCAGTTTTCGGGTAAACTTGACTTAGAGGAGAACATATCTCCATGAAATGGAGTGCATCGATTTTAGAGCTCCTTTTCACTCATAAATGCATTTCAAAAGGGTACATGTTCGAGCGGTTTACGGTCTTGTTTGGCCGAGTAGTTAGGTTAAAAATAGTGTTTCCAAAACTGTTTCTCCTTGCTTTTAGATCAGTTTTAAATCATGGATTTTGTGATGTCTGTGGTAATCTCTATACTCGGTTATGATGGTATGAGGCTTGAATCTTAAGCCATTGTGAATTGTGGATCAAAGTGTCATCTCTTGGTTAAGAGATAACATGATGTCTTTGGTGTGTGTTCCAAATAATTGGGATTGTATGTGTTTTCTTGAATATGGACTTGTCTTGCCTTTGTCTTAGGGTTGTGGGACTAATATATATCATGTCGGCAGGTGTGTGAGTTGTGTGATAAATTGTTTAATTGAAGTTAAGAACCGTGGAGATGCATGCTTGTGTGATGCATTGAATATGAATGTATGGAATGCTAGCATGACAACATGTAAATTGATATTTAACTAAATATTTGAACTGCTGTGTGCATTAGACATGAGGGTTCATGGTACACACCTAGTGTACAAGGTAAAATGTCTATGTAGACCGTCTTCATACATTGAGCATGAGTTTGAGTGCAGTGGCCCAATTGCATTGCATTGGTGTACGACAAATCACCGCATTACATGGGTGTGTGTACATGGTACTGATTTGGCACTACAATTGGTGCTGAATTGTGTGGGATGGGGAATGGGACAAGTCGATTGAGTCTGGTGTTAAATGAAAATGGAAAGGAATAGTGTCGGGTGTGTAGTGAGGGATAGACACCCCCTCGGGTGAAGGCACAGAAAGCACAGTTAGGCCGGCGTATCCATCGGTGAAAGCCCGAAAAATGTCGGAGGGTGTAAAGACCCGCGATGATACCCCGGAAAGTTCTATTGCCCAAAAAGACACGAAACGATTAAATAAATATCACATAGACTACGGGTTGTGTGATAGGAGTCGGAAACCGACTCGTGTTGGCTCCATTGGCACTTGCATTGGGTGGTGGGTCGGAGGTTGACCCAGCCCGATTACATGAAGGCATATGAGTGTCGTCTCATACGTGCATGTTTTCCATGATAGGACGGCATGCGCATGGATTGTGTTGTTTATTATTATTTGTGAAATGATCATTTACATATTACCTAGGTGAGGTATACAGTAGGTTTGTTTCTACTAAGCGTAGCTCACCCCATTCCCACCTCCTTCAGGTACGAGGGTCATGTCTGCGACGGGGATGGGCTCTAGAACCGATAGTTGAGAAGAGTGTCAGGTTGTGGCCTTGATGTATTTTTGTATATGCATGAGAACTGTTACTCGTAATACATATCCTATTTTGTATATTGGAACAACATTTGGTTCTAATTCATGTATTTGTACCATATGTGTGAGTGAAGTGCTATAACTCTCACGTTAAGTATACGGACTATATGAAGTTATTTTGTGTATTTATGAATTAAATATGCAGGGATGAGTCTCGGTATACGAGACATGTGAGTGTGATATTGGGATACCCGATTTCCATAGAATTCCGCAGGTTGATAGGTTGTCGACAAGACCCTCGGGTTTTGAGGCGTCACAGCTTTGTATCAGAGCTTAGGTATATGAATACCTAGGGCTCGGTAGGGCATGAGTCTAGGACATGCTGTTAATGTGTAGAAGCATCACAGCTTGGTATAGCTTGGTGTTAGAGCTTTAGTTAGAGTTACCTAGTGCTCGAAAATTGATATCCAGATCATAGTTTGGTATCAAGGTCTAGGTAGGAAGTTACCTAGGAGTCCACGGGACAGGATTAGATCACAACATGCATTGTGTGTTTTCTTGTGTATGCTTTGATTGTGTAAGACCAGAGAAAATTCTAATTTTCGGAAAAAAGGCAAAATCGTAATTTCGGTAAAAATCTGGAATTTTTCTAGATCTCGGATGATGAAACGGATTTCACCGTTGGAATCTTCTCGTGAAATCTATCTACCACGTCGAATTTTCATCGAATTCCGAGACAGTCGGAATTTGCACGTTTTTCGAGGCATAAGGTATCGGGTGCCGTAAAGCGACTTGTGATGTGACAAAAGTCACTTATAACAGGCACTCATGTGACACATGTTGCATGAGTAGAGATAGGACGGAAATGGACGGCCGAGATAGTGCCAAGTGTCAAAAATCCAAGAAAGGGGACATAAGTGGCATTATAGGAAAGTTTAATGAGGAAAAAGACAAAATAGGGACTAGTGGTTGTCTTCTCCAAAAATTAAAACACCAAACGTGCAGGGGCTGGAGAACCAGATGCAGTGGCTGAAATGTGATTTTTTTAGAGAGAGAAGGTGTCCCTTCTCTCTCACAAGTTTCTGATCCGAATTAGGCTGTCGGTTTTTCGGCCAGACAGAAGGAAAGTTGTTCACGAGGCAGGGACTACAGCGTGGAAGCGGTTTTAAGGAGTTTCAACAAACTCCGTGAGGTAGGGGTTTTATCCTACTTGTTTTACTCTTGATTTAAGTGTTTTGTGATGTTTGAGTTGATTGAGGTCGTGAGGGGCCGTTTGATCGGCTCCAAAACTTGGAACCGAATTGTGAGAATTTTTGGAAGCTCGTATGGACAGTCCGTGACAGTCCACGGACTTTTTGGGATGTTTATGTTGAAAATTATGCATCAAATTGTGTTTTGGTGAGTAGGAGACCGGAAATGGGTAGGGAATTCGGTTCCACCAAGAGGAACCGATGTAGGAGGAGTGGGCTGCCCATGGGCCGTACTCATTTTGAATTTGTAACGATCCGGTTTATATGAAATGGACCATAAATGTCCATGTGTTTTGGCATTAGGTGTTTGATGTGAGTGGCTTGAGTTGGTTGATCAAAGAAATTAATAGGTTAATGCTTGATGTATTTAACATGATGCCATAATTATATAGAATATAATTGTGGAGTGTAGGCCGTTCAAATGGAAAAGTGATTAGCTCAAGTGAGCAAATTTGGGAATTTGGCTGAGTTAATGCATAAGCTTGAGGTGTTAACATGATGTCACAATTATATGGAATATAATTGTGTGTGTAGGCCATTGGAGATGAGATTGTGTTTAGCTCAAGTGAGCTAATTTGGGTGATAGTTGATATTGTTGGATTACATGTGGTGTAATTGTAGATTTGAGAATATATGCATATTGATATATTGGCTGAAAATTATTGAAATGGCATAATGCATTTCATATGCACCGGGTAACCTAGAAATTAGGCGTGAGTCATGACACGAGTTTTTTTAAAAACGAACATGGTTCTTGAAAAGAGATTTCAGGATGATTTCCAGAAGAATGGGGTTGGGAGGCGTTGACGGATCATTTTTCGGATGAGGACCACCATGAAGCTATTTCCCAGGGAAGTTCTCAACACATTCGCCTCGGAGGTGATCATCTTTTCATGACATTCGGTAGTGTATTTTCAAGAACAACAAGTTTTGTTTTAGAAATGATTATTTTCTCATACATGGCTTAGGCAAGTGTGAAGTCGGTGAGGACTCGAGACAGGAATGGGCATGTAGACATTCAAGTAGGATCACGTATTTTCTTGAGTGTGTGTTTAAATTGGAGCATTGCATATGGACTTAGGTGGGGAGTAACCCATTTAGGGTGATTCAACTACTGGGCGATAGCTCACTCTGTCGAGGGAATATTTTTCAAGTACAAGGAGCGTTCGAGGAGACGGTTCATCTTAGAGGGTGATTTTTAAGAAAGTCGGGTTGTGGCTTTGATGGTTTTTGGTTTAATATGTATTAGAATTGTAGATTTTAATATGTATTTGTATTAAAATGTATAACTCTTGAACCATGTAAACTAATTGGTTGAATGTCTTGGATAGAGTCTGACATGTAGTATATATTTGGTTGGGATATGTTTGTTATGAGTATTAATGTAGGGAGTGATGACCATTTTTACTCATTTAGTGTATATGAACCCGATGTGGTCATGAAGTTGATGTTAGGACAGGTTTGTATTTAGAGTGAAGCTCCTCGTACAAAGGAGACTCTGCCCGATTTTTGTGAATGGTGTCGGGTTACCCGACATCCACGAGTATTCCGCGGGTTGACGGGTTGTCAACGGACACCCCGGGTTTGGGGCGTCACAGATTGTATGTGCGTGATTGTGTGTTACAAATTGCGTGAATTATATACGTGGTAGGATGTATATAGGAAATGCGAACACTAGGGTTGAGAAACGTAACCTTCGGAGTTCGGGAAACGAACAGATGGTTCTGGATATTAAGTCTATTATTGGTTGGCATGTGCGCTAATAGTAAGACACGAAAAATGATTCTAAATTTGTTGTTTGACTTGTGTAGATGGCAAGTACAAGACGGGGGCGTAGATGTCGTCCATGCGGTGATGGTCAACCGCCACCTGTTTTTTATCAGCAGGCCTTCATAGAGGCCATGGGTGCTACGATAACCACTACTGCACAGGCTAATGCAGCTAGAGGTCATGGAGGTGCCTGTAACCTCCGAGTTCAAGAGCATCATCCTCCGGTGATTACGGAGGAGGGACGGTAGCCGACCATTGGTTCCGTCAGATTGAGAGGATTTTCCGGGCCATGGAGATCACCTCGGATACTACTCGGATTACATTGGCTTCATTCCAGCTTGAGGGTGAGTCCTAGATCTGGTGGGATTGGGTCACGTCTTCCAGGGACTTGGGGACTATGACATGGGCTGATTTTCGCAGACTGTTCATACGGAAGTACTTTCCGGCTACGCGCTGGCATGCGAGGCCCGCGAGTTCCTTGAGGCCCGAGACGGGGCGATGACTGTACTCGACTACGTAGCCAGATTCATAAAGTTAGCACGTTTCAAGGATGATTATGTGGCCATTGATGCGGCCAAGGTCAGAAGTTAAGGGATGTTTAAGTTATCCCTCATCTAGGGCAGATTGTAGGGCATAACCTACAAGATATGGACTCAGTGGTCGTCTGACCCAGTCGTTGAGCAAGAGGTAGATGGCCTTTCGTATTAGTATGGGATACGGGTGCTGTGTCTAGAAGAGAGCCATGCTTCTTCTTTCAAACTAGGAAAGAAGGATCTCATTCTGTTCCACAAGGTTTTTTTCGGGGAAGGGCCCACGGTCCAACGGGAATTGGCAAGGGTTCGGATTACCGGTGTTGGGCAAATGACATATTTCCACTGCTATTAGCCGGGACACATGAGGCGGAACTGTCGCAGGGGTTTCACAATCAGGGGACACCATAGTCCCGATCATCAGTAGGGCATGAGCAGACTCAGTATGTTCCTCCTTACCCCAGCACGGGCTAGGGGAACAGGTATCAGTTTCAGGGTGCAACATGGGCATCGGGTGTTTCATAGACGAGACGGAGGGCGGTAGTTAGGTCGAGAGGCGAGGAGTGTACGGCTAGGAGTTTCGAGGGGGACTTGCAAGGCGTGTCTATGTCGTTACTCCGTAGACAGAGGCAGCAGATCAGTTAGTGATTCAAGGTACGTTTCTACTCTTTCGCCTGTGGGCAAGGGTGTTATTTGACTCAGGTGCATCGCATTCCTTTATTGTTGCATCTTGTGTGAGAGTATTGGGCTTAGAGGTTGAGACCTTAGACGAGCCACTGCATGTGAGTTCTCCTCTAAGGACTAGGACGATAATTGATCAGATATGCTGGGGATGTGAGTTAGAGATCTCCGGGATTCTACTCACGGTGGACCTTCGGGTCATGGACATGTCAAAGTTCGAGGTCATCCTCGGGATGTTGGTTGACTATGAGTTGTCATGGGTGTGGCCGTATGAGAGTTACCACCTACACACCAGATGGTCCTTGTGTTATGTTTAAGGGGAATAGGCACGATGCTTCACCCCATACTGTGTACTATTCACAATGGCACGGGCAGTTGACGGGTTGGCTGGCTAGCCTTACCCTGGAGGACAAGGTGAGATAGGACATGAGTCTACCTCAAGTGGTTTGTGAGTACGAGGATGTTTTCCCGAACAAGCTACCGGGATTACCTCCACCGAGAGATGTAGACTTCCTCATTGAGTTGCATCCTAGTACGTCGCCCATTTCTATGACTTCGCATAGGATGGTGCCGGTAGAGTTGCGAGGGCTGAGGTCAGTCACGAATTCTTGCAGGCGAGGGGTTTCATTAGACCAAGCAATTCACCATGCGGCGCTCTGATACGTTTTGCGAAGAAGGATAAGACCTACCAGCTGTGCATCGATTATAAACAGCTAAACAGGGTTACGATCAAGAATCGGTATCCATTACCGAGGATTGATGACTTGTTTGATCAGTTGAGGGGGGCGCGAGTCTTCTCCAAGATAGACCTTCGCACTAGTTACCATAAGTTGAGCGTTAGGGAGGCAGACATCCCTAAGACAGCGTTTAGGACGCGGTATAGGCACTTTTTGTTTACGGTGATGCCCTTTGAATTGACGAATGCACCGACAACATTCATGGATCTCATGAATAGGGTGTTCTAGCCCTATTTAGATTAGTTTGTGGTGGTCTTTGTTGATGACATCCTGATCTACTCCCAGTCGAAGGTGAAGCATGAGGATCACTTGAGAATCGTGCTACAACTTTTGAGGGATCATCGGTTGCCGTGCCGGATTTAGTAGTGCAAAGTTTTGAAACTGCGATATAGGTTTTCTTGGGACACGTGGTGTTAGCTTTAAGCCTGTCAGTGGACCCTGGGACGGTTGAGGTTGTGATGAGTTGGAAGAGACCCGAGTCGATCTTGAATGATTTCTTGGATTGTTTCTTGGGATTATTTGATGTATTACGGAGGTTTATAGGATTTCTCCCGACTAGCAACACTGTGACGAGATTGACCGGAAGAGGTCGGGATTTGTGTGAGTATGACTCATGTGAGCGGCGTTAGAAATTTGAAAGGAGTCTTACTTCAGCTCCTATTCCTAATAGTCGAGGAAGGGGATGAGGTACCGCAGTGTCTTGTGATGCTTGAAGGACGGACTAAGGATGTCTTGATGCGATGCAGGAAAGTTGTGACTTATGGTTCTTGGCAGTTGAAGAATCACGATCAAAATTACCCTACATACGATATGGAGTTGACGGCCATTGTCTTTGCCTTGAAGGATTTGAGTCATTATTAGTATGGTGAGCAATTCGAGGTGTTTTCAAACCACAAAAGTCTGAAATACATCTTCACGCTGCGAGACCTCAACATGAGGCAGCGTACGTGGATGGAGTTTTTGGAGGATTACGACTTCACTTTACATTACCATCCCAATAAGGCAAATGTAGTGGCTGATGCATAGCGGAAGTGCAGAGGAGTACTGGCTGAAGTAGCTTCCGTGGCGGATGCTCGAGATAGTGGGGCAGTTCAGACTACAGTACGATGAGCATGCTCAGGGTACCTTGGGGAGTCTGATGACTACGCCGTCTCTACTAAGCAAAGTGATAGAGTCCTAGAGGCAGGACGCAAAGACAGTGTCCATCAGGGACCGAGTACAGTTAGGTACAGATGATGAAGGCTGGGCCATCCACACAGATGGTAGTCTTTGGTATAGGGGACGAGTTGTGGTCCCTCAATCGATGGAATTGAGGGAGGAGATCCTCAAGGAGTTCCATTACTCCCGATTCGTTGTACATCCAGGTGGCATGAAGATGTATTATGACCTTCGTCACCAGTATTATTGGAGCGAAATGAAGTGGCACGTCGGAGACTTTGTTCGACGATGTCTCACGTGTCAACAGGTAAAGACTGAAAATCAGAGGTCGGCAGGGCTACTCCAGCCATTTGAGGTGGCTATGTGGAAGTGGGAGCATGTTACGATGGACTGGGCCACTTGCGCGGTACCAGCGACGGGGCGCTATGCGGTATGGGTGGTGTGGGCCAGGCTCACCAAGTCGGCACATTTTCTGGCCATCGGGCGATTAGTACCCACGATGGGGTCTTGGAATCAGCAAAAATTTGTATCTAAATTTCCTCCCTCTTTGCCGTAGTCAAACTCTGCGATATAGCGGTTCTAGGGTCGAACTCAAGGATGGGTTTTCATCTTACAAATGACTTGTAGCATGATTCAAAATGGTGAGGCTTTCATTTGGATTTTCAGATTTGCATTAAAATGTGTGGTTGTTGTTGTCACTAAGTTAACTGAAAGCAATTTAAAATAAGATGTAGAAAAGGAAGACCTTGAAGTCTTGGGTCACTAGTTTGGTATGATGGGGTTATATAGGTGTCCTCGGGTTATTTCCTCGCATTAGGGCAAATGACATATAGTCGTTTCCAAAACCGGATCTTTGTTTAATTTTAAAACCAGCATAAGTAACATTCCTATTTGAACCATAGCATTTTCTGACATTTAATATTTATACGATTAAATAAACATTTAACTACTTTCGATTATTTCCCGAAAATGACATCTAATGGATGTCGTGTATCTACCATTAAGAATACGAACCACGAAGCATGCTAAATAGTAAACTAAAGAAAATACATTAAATAGCATTTAAACCTAGTTTAGAAGTTTGAAACATAAATATACGTCCACCTTTATGAACAGAGAGGAACACCATAAATCCACATCCAAATGACCTAAATGACCCTCCTCTTCAAGGTTTTGAGGCTTAGCCAAACATCCTTTAGGTTTTTTCATCCTCAAAGGGTGTGTTTGGCAGCCTAGAAAATGAGAGAAATAGAATAGAAAAATGGGAACCAAAACAGGGGCTGTATGTCAAGCTGCGTGAATTGAATAGTTAGGTTACAAAATGTTCATAACATGGCTTATATAGCCCACGAACATCAATAATACCAAATAACCTAAATAATAGGATTACATTGAGGGCAAAGAGGAATTAAACAAAGACGGGTAGTTTGGATATAAAAGCAGGATATAAATTTCGCTATGCCTTGATGTTTCGTTATGATAGCAAAAATTAGCTATGAATGGCATTTTAATATCATAATAGAAAATTTAGTTTGTAGAAAATTAAAATTTTGCTATGATTGAAAGTTTATTTATGATGTGAAATTTGGCTATCATATGAGGTAGCTATAGCGAAAATTTTGCTATGATTGCGAAAATTTCGCTATCATTGCGAAAATTTCACTATGCCATAGCGAAATTGCCAACCTTTTGCTGCATCCTCCAGCCTGCATTGCATCTTCTAGCTTGTTATTTCTTCATCCCAGGCTTGATGAAATCGATGAGAATTCATACGAACTCGGCATAAATCAGCACAATCTCGATGCGAAGCTCGATATGATGGTAAAGGTTTGCGAAACCTGCAAAACTACCAATACTGACCTCGAAACAAAATCGATTAGTACTAATCGGACTGCACGTATCAATTGGCTTAATTAATATGATTGAAATGCGCAAAAGCACTCAAAACCTATCTTAAATAGGATAAATACTTTTTTAGATAATAATCACACTAACCGACACTTTGCTAGTCCCTTAGCAATGCTAAAATAATAAAGATATCTTAATTTATGCTTTTGCAAAAGTATCTATTTAAAAAGTAGCGCTGAGTAAACACTTTTAAACATGAAAGAACGAACTAAAAATAACATAGAAGAACATAGCCATATAGGAACCGTTTCAATGATATCAATTCCAAGAAGTCAACACGAACTTCACCAAAATCTAAGTGTTTTAAGGTAACCGAGTTTGAACCCGACCAGTTTTAAGCTATTCCTCCCAGCAGAAATGCGCGAGGACCTTAGTGATGACCAACCTAAATGATTCGATTACACCCTTATTTCTTACTTCGATTGTAATGTAGGGTGCAATCTTTGAAAGCTTCGACTTCACCAAAGTCCGTGTAATGGGGGGTTCACCAGATGACTCCCGACCAATTAAGGTTTAGGGCATCAAGTCGAAGGATCTATCGACCACAAACTCTTCGAGGCTTCACCGGACTTATTGATTTCGAAAGTCCAGCACCTGGCTCGCTAAATTCTACCCATCCACCCATGTAGCGAACACAAAGTCGGTGACTCCCAACCAGTGAAGGTTTAGGGCACCAGGCTTTAAAGGCTTTTGCCATATACCCCTCGGACTGTGTTCGGGTTTCAAGGAAAAGTGTCACGGCTTTCCATTCTCTTTTTCTTCTTTCTTTTTCTTTTTGCTTTTTCTTTTTCATTTGGAAGACTTCATTGGTCTTCATTTGTGGGTAACATAAACCTATTATGGGTCGTCAACAAATCTAAGGCCGGTTTTGCAAAGTAAAGTATACGACTTCTCGACCTATTGATGAATACGTGTACGTATGTGATTAGCTAGAGCGAGATGGACAAGGTTGAACTTTGGAATTTCAGGCCAAAAACTTAATCATGCATGGAATATTCTAGCATTATGGTAGCATACCTTTAGCCCCGATATTTCAAGTCAAGGTAAGAGCGAAACATAAAATATGGCGCAAAAATTGGTTTGCAAAAGTGTAGAAAAATGTAAATCTTTGCTATAAAGCTTTTGATACCTTGATGGCTAGTCTGAGCTTATCATAGCTAAACACAACAAAAGATCCTTTGCCTACTATTGCCTAATACATACATCCTAAACAATCCTATACAAAAGTAAGCGAGTTAATAAACTAAACAAAACAAAATATGATAGAAGACACTTCCGACTCTAACTTTTCACCCAAACCAAGTATAGCCATGTCTCCGCTGGTAGGGATCGAAAGCTAGAGAAGGGAGTCGACCGCTCCTTTCGTGGTGGTGTAGACGGTAGAGTAGATCTAAAGCTGCGGCGGTTGCCGGCATATCAGGGCGTGGGGCGGACGGTGGTGATCACGCGAGTAGTGGGTGCATTATGTAGGCTTTGTCTGTTGGCGGCGGGAGACCGAGGGTGGCTCGAGGATCCGGAAGAAGCATGGCATGATTCTCTTGCGAGGTGACTCGGCTCAGACCATCAGCTCGACAGCGATGCACGAGTAGTAGCAAGTCATCATCCATAACAGCGGATAACTCCCTATAAGCCCGGCGCGGATATGCTCACGGT